>CM059289.1:7157500-7162500 GCA_030340665.1 Neosalanx taihuensis | reverse complement strand
CTCGTAAACTATTTAGAATCCGTGGATGATTAGTTTAAGGACCTTTACCAAACGTACTTATGTTTTTGACCTGTTGCTCTCCGGGTCCCAATGGGTGTGTCTCATCGTTCACCAGCCTGTGATGAATGATGAGACGCACTATCTTTACGTTACTATCTTTTGTAAAGCTCTCTCTTGTAAGTCGCTTTGGATAAATGAATACATGTAAATGTACACAGTATCTCCCACAGGTCCAGGAGAGGTCGGGTCAGAAAGATAAGGACAGAGAAAACTATGACAATAATTCAAATCAAATGTATTTGCATTCACATACAGCCATAGAACTGCCTCTCATCCAGCCTAAACCCTCAAGGATCTAAAGACACTGCATGTGCTAAAATCACCGTCTCTCTCCAGACTAAGTGATGTTAGAGCCTCCCTGTTGACAAGGTGGATCCTGGACACCAGTATAAATAACCGAGCAACAAAACAAACCACAGAGAAACCATAGTATCAAATCCCTTTGTAATCCTCCTTTAAAAGCCCCCCCCCCGTCCCCTCAGGGCTGTGGGGGCCTCCTCCCTGCATGCCACAGCCAGCAGGACTGGAGCCAACACAGATATCAGTTACCTGAAGGTATTTTGGACATGTTTGATTTGTGTCCCAGTCACTACCTTTGGGATGGTTCTATTGATTTCCATGTACCCGATGAGTCTAAATCAAGCGCTCCCCTGCTGCTTGACAGCGCGCTCATAGCGTGTGAGGTTGTTGCAGGCCTGTATGTGTCAGGTGAGTGAGACCTGGACTGACTGACAAGTCCAACTGCCTGTTCTGTCTTAATAAGCTACCAGGCGGCCGGAGGTGTGAATGAGAGGCCTGTTCAACCAGGGCACCGTCCACCGCTTCCCGCTCCCTCCCTGAGAGATGATGGACTGTTTACCCAGACTGGAAAACAAACATGGCTGCCCTTAATTCTAGGCCGCGGAGGTCATTCACACGGAGCCGTTCTGCGCGGCGCGTTCGAGCGAGCGTTAGTAGGGAGCTGCTCTGGGGTGTCGCAGGGAAGTAAAACACAGAGCAGGAAATGGTGGTGGTGGTGATGCCTGAAACAGCAAGAAGGGACAGGGAGGAGGTGGACTGTGTGGGAAATCTATATTTAGGAGAACGATAAGAGACCTGAGGAACTGTTCTAACTGGTCTATCGTTCTAAACACGAGAGGTATGTGTATCTGGTCGACACACAAAATAATCCTCTGTGGAGGGAAGGCAAGCTTCTGAACTTGGCATGTAAGTTTCAAACCAAACAGAACCGGTCTGTGAATAAGTAGAACTTATTCCAAACGTATTTTGTACATCGCAAACCCAGCCAAAAAACACGGTTTGCAATTTTCAAATGTTCAGTACTTTATTCATCTTCGAAGTCATCATGTAACAAGACTATCTTCCTCAGTCAGTACCTAATCAAATCCAGCCTTGTTGGACAGTTGGAAAAAGCTCTGGCTGAGACGGCTGGATTTGTGTCCTGTGAGGATAATCCTGACTACTGTTCTGTGAATACAGTGCGGGCTTTCATAAAAAGGTGCACCTACAGGGTAAAGCAAGCAGGACTGAGATGGGGGTGTGACTGGAAAGCTGGAAACTATTTTAATGGGCCTGCCATGTTTAGTGGTCCGGTGTGGCAAAAAAAAAAAGACAGACACACACTGACACATACACACTGACACACACACTGACATACACACACACACACACACACGTAGTGAGAAGCTGACTGGAAGCACATTCTTGGCAGGCCGTCTCAGATCTACAACAAAGTGTGAATTCATGACAAAGCCAAAGAGGGCGCTGGAGGTATTTCCTGGGATGTCACTCAGGTTGTTCCGAAGGAAGATCGACCAGGATAGGTGATGATAAACAGGGGAGTGAGGAGGAGGAGGAGGGGAGCTATCTTAATGACTGTCCAGACTGACTAATGAGCTGGCTTTCATCTCCTCTCAGCAGGTTAGTTGAAATTCTCAGCCAGGTTTCCCTCCACAAATCCCTCTCTGAAGTCAGTCATTCCTCTTCAGGTAAATACTCTGTTTTTAAGTCATATTCTTCAGGTAAATACTCTGTTTTTAAGTCATATTCTTCAGGTAAATACTCTGTTTTTAAGTCATATTCTTCAGGTAAATACTCTGTTTTTAAGTCATATTCTTCAGGTAAATACTCTGTTTTTAAGTCATATTTTACATTCTTCCCAGACAGTTTTTTTTCCAGAAGAAACATTCAATCAGACATTAACTTGTACTTATTGTACAGTAGGGGAGAAAAGGGTAAGTTGAGCCAGTGGGTAAGTTAAGCCACCCCTGGTTTCTAACTAATTTAAACTGAAGACCAGACATTTTGAAGACTCTTATTTTTCACCTGCACTGTGAAGAAGAGAAGCTCATGTGTGAAGTGGTGAGCAGGAGTTCAAAAAAGCTAAAGAGGTAAATATTTTCAGTTTTGCTTTAAGATAACCATTCTCCCATGTGGCTCAACTTACCCTCTCCCTGACTCAATTTACCCATCATCAAGGGTAAGTTGAGTCAAAGGTTTCCCTCCACTTTTGGGAGAAGAGCTATATTTTTTTTCTTATTTTAGATCCAATGTGATGCTTACCTGGGATGCACAACATGTTGAACTAAATGTACACAGTTTAGTTCGAGACATTACTGTTATGATCTTTCATTAAATACACCTCAAGTACAAACGGGCTCAAATGACCCCTTTCTCCCCTACACATCCATGTTAACTAATAAGATGGAGAGTCTCTTTCTGCGTATTGAGTTTCCAAGGAGCAAATACATTTTTGACCTAAAGGAATCAATTCAAATCCTATTTAAATCTTGCATTGCTGTGTAGCAACAAGCTGGATCTTTGCTCACCTTCTCCATTCCCGAGGTCAATTCCATTTGTTCTTACAAAGATATGTAGAGGCGTTGGAGATGAACTACCCCGTGTAACCTCCGCTCCGCGCGTCTGCAGATCCCGGCAGGTCCGTGCGGTGTCGTGTGACCTGCATCAGCTTGACTAGAGAGTCTTAAACGATCCGTCCGACAGGGGATTCCTACAACGCCTCTATCAGCCAATCACAGCACAGAGGGAAAATCTGTCAGCCAATTGAAATTCACTAGTTCTTTGGCCGGGTTACAAAGGCTTAGGAACACCCATGCGGAGACCTTAGAGACAGCATGACATCACCGATCAAAGAGCTACGGGAAAACTACGGAGGAATGTACGGGGGTCGCTTAGATGTGATTGTTGTTGGGATCAAGTGTCCTGTGTACTTTCAAAACCTATCCGCTTGTATTTTGGGTCTTTTTATGGAAGAGCGGAAGATGGAAGAATTAGGGTCCGACAAACACACCCACGCTCCGGACCTCACGGGGCAGAGACAGCGACGTGGTCATGATTCATCCCCCCAATGTTATCCCAAGTGATGTAGACGCCAGATGTAGATCTCTGTATACAAAGTATTCTCTGGAACATTTCATGAGTAGGAACTGAGGTACATAAGGTATCATAATGCCTTATGATGAATCATGCAGACCAGGGACGTTTCTAGGATTGAAAGAAAGGGGGGGCTTAGCCCCTGGCATTTTCTGTCGACGGGGGGGGGGGGGGGGGGGGGGGGGGGGGGGGGTGGTAGTCGCACCGCAGTCCGATGCGAGCCAGCGATTCCCATAGACATCCGTTTTTCACTCGTTTTTAGAACTTGTGGGTTACATTTTTGACGCTCAAGTGACCGACATTTAACCGAGAGCATCCGGTAATTTTTCGAAATAAAATATTGCTATTAATTATCGTGTTTCTTCGGCGGCCCGATAATAATCCCGATAATTATTTAGGGGGGCTGAAGAACATTTAGGGGGGGCTTCAGCCCCCCTAAAACAGGGCTAACGACGCCCATGATGCAGACACAAACAGGTTTTAAACAACGTTCATGACTAAGAGCGGCCAAACTGAGTACAAAACGATGTTCCAGCAGATTACAGTGACAGATCTATTCCACTTAAACTCCTAGCTAAACTGCCTTTTCCATGGATGAGCGAAAAGAACGTCCCAACAGATACACCCACTAAGTTGTCAGATACTCGATGTATTTCTGTACTTTAGTTAAACAAGTACCGCACCGTGAGTCAGGCGCCTGGTTGTGTTGGTTTGAAGACGTTACAGCCGCTAGTTGGGTGGATCACATCGCTGACGGATATGAAAGCATAAAAACTCTTTACACAGTTGCTTATGAATACCAGTGGTATGACACATGGTAAGACACATCCGATTCGTGATGACACGACCAATTATGAAGGGTTCGGTTAATGCGCATATGAAACTGGTGGGGTTCAGTACCTCCAACAAGGTTAAGAACCACTGGTGTAGACTGAATACATGTATCATGTTCAATCTTAAGCGCCTGTTACATCGTACCAAAGCAAAGGCCTGTAATCGCACGCACGCACGCACGCACGCACGCACGCACGCACGCACGCACGCACGCACGCACGCACGCACGCACGCACGCACGCACGCACGCACGCACGCACGCACGCACGCACGCACACACACACACACACACACACACACACACACACACACACACACACACACACACACACACACACACACACACACACACACACACACACACACACACACACACACACACACACACACACACACACACACACACACACACACACACACACACACACACACACACACACACACACACACACACACACACACACACACACACACACACACACACACACACACACACACACACACACACACACACACACACACACACACACACACACACACACACACACACACACACACACACACACACACACACACACACACACACACACACACACACACGAGGAATAATGAGAGACAGGGCATGTTCTGTTTTAAGGTATTATATTAATATGATAAAAAAGGTATACTTCATTGAAAGACTTCTATTGGACACTGCTGGAAACAGAGCTGCT
>CM059289.1:6970000-7152500 GCA_030340665.1 Neosalanx taihuensis | reverse complement strand
TAGAGCTTTCATTTTGGGTCGGGGTAGGAAGCGAGCATCAACACAAACATCCGGGTCCTTGGTGCCTGCAGATGTTGCAATAGAGACATGTATATGTAATAGAGACAATAGAGACATGTCACAAGAGAGATGAAGAATCACTAGCAGTAGGCGACAGCTTTGTTCACAGATCCTAAACAGCAAGTTTATCATCGGAAAGGGTGAAATATTAATGAAATATTATTAGTGAAATATTAGGCTGATTTTGAATTGTGTATTCAAACGTCCATGTTCGCTATCTAGCTGAACTTTGAATGAATGTAGACAGACTGCAGCTGTCAAATGCAATGGGACTTGCTAATGACTGTAGCATATTGTAACTACTGTGTTTGGTTAAACCGGTTATGACAGAGGCAGAGTGAGTCATGACACTACATGAATGAAGAGACCAGGATGAAGCTGAAGCTTCAGATGGCTAGTAACTCAGCAGCTCAGTCTAGCTAATAAGACAAAAATACTATCGCTTCAAAAACAATATTGGAAAAACGACCGAAGTCAGAAGATAAGAACCTAAAATATCAGCAGCTTTATCTACAGAGAGAGAGAGAGAGAGAGAGAGAGAGAGAGAGAGAGAGACAACTGCAGCTAGCTACATCTACAGCCAGTTAGCTAGCCAGCATCGCGAGCTAGTCAGTTAGCACAGTAGCAGTGAGCTCCCCCACTGCTACTAACCGAGCAATTGATTGTTGAGACTAAAGTGAGCAGAAGTCAACATCTCGCTGTAAAGTTACCAGATACTTAACTCACCTCACAAAGTTCATCAACTCAAAGCCAACAAACACACTTGACTTGAATGACACGTAACCAACATGTCCAACAGGTATGTCTGTTCAAAGCGCTGCAGGGGGAGGAACCGACCGGGATATTCCTTTCTACCAACACGGGCCGTGACATGGTAAAAGGGGTGCGCTGGATCTATACCTCAAAATAAAGACGTTTGTAATTCACATATTGGAAAAATACGTACATTTAAGTATTTTTCATAATGGTTTAGTACAACTATTTTGTGTTGGAATTATTTTCATTACATTTTATTGTCAAATAAAACTCGTAATTAGTTATTGCATACCCATCGAAACAATGGTATGTCTTAAATCCTAATTTGGCCACGCCTATAAACCGCTTGAAGACCAATCAAGGGGAAACAACGTGGCGAGGAAGTGTTGTCAAAAGGATACCACGTGATTGGTGGACTACGAAGTGCATAATGTCTTGGCTCCAATGAATGGCGCCTACAGATTGATGTCATAGATCAGGGGTCGGTAACCCGCGGCTCTTTAACCCTTTTGCAGTGGCTCCCTGCCGCTTTGGCTTTCAAACGGAACACCTCAATATTGGAGGTGGATGTGATACTGGGACAATAACATCATTTGTTTAAGTGTTTTAATATGTTGTCAACCAAACAACGCGTCCCATCCTGCAAAGTGTATTGCTGTCTTTCTCCATTGCTGGTCTGCTGGAGCAGGAGAGGCACCTGGCTGCAGTCCACCACCGTGAGGCAGGAGCTTTGCAGGCACCTGCACCGCCGTGAGGCATGATTTCTTTTCAATGTAAGTGCTGTAAAATAATAACATTATAGAAGTCATTAATGATTTACCGAATATTTACGAAAGTTACAAGTCTACTTGGGTAGTTGTTATGAAGCTAAATTTGATAACGTCAAAGTTTACTTTCACCGATGGCGGTCAGCATCAACAAATTATCAGGGATTATTAAATGTACAGTGCATAACGTAAAGTAACTGTTCGCATTTGTTTGTATGTAACGTTACGAAACATTTTTGTAAACTATCCTTGCATTAGCTGTTATCAGGGATTATTAAATGTATAGTGCATAATGTAAAGTAACTGTTCGCATTTGTTGCATGTAACGTTATAATACATTTTTGTAAACTCATTGCATTAGCTGTGTATCGTCACAAAATTAGATTAGATTCAACTTTAATGTCATTACACAGGTACAAGTACAGGGTAACAAAATACAGTTAGCATCCAACCAGAAGTGCAAAACAGTTATTACAACAGAATATAATAAATATGAGTATACTCAGAATATACACAGTATGAACAGTATAATCAGAATATACAGGGTATGTACAGATTAAAGTGATTTTAGACAAATGTACAGCTGTATAGTACAAGATGCTACAGTATTAAACAGAAATTACAGGGTTGCATGTATGTACGTATAGATTAGATTAGAAGCTGTACTTAAGATATACATACGTTGCATGTATGTATACATACATTGCATTACATACATTTCATGTATGCATAAAGGAAAGAGCTGTGTGATATATAAGACAGACATATGTCATTGACAACTTTTTGCTTTTGTGTGGTTTGCAGATAGGAAATGCGTGCTTTGAAGCTATTAAGCAAATTGCTCAATCACAGGTCATCACTCATCTAAAGCCCTCTTGCGAGGTGAAGTGCCGCCAGTGTTTAGGCTGATGAAAAGGAAGGTGGATAACATTACTGAGGTAAAATTGTAAATTTGTTTGGGTTCCATCTGAGTTTTTCTTTCGTTTCAGGTCAGAAACCAGCATTTTCATTTCCCTATTTATTTAATTTTAACAATGTCTAGATGGACATATTAAAGGAGGGCACTGATGAGATCTTTTCTTTTTGGAGCCTGTGTTATGTATATTACAACTGACCATTTTGCTTATCTATATATATTTTCAGGAAAAATCTGGCTGAGGTCTCAGTCAGACTTGCCTCCCACCCAGGACACCCTCTGCTTCAGCTGCTCCCCTCGCGGTCCACAAGGACCAAAACCTCTCACCATAAGAACAGCTTCTACCCTTCGGCCATTGCACTCTTCAATAGGGCCAAGGACTCGGAATGATTTTGCCACAAACTCCAACACCCCCATCCAGCATCCCACTGCTCAAGCCACTTTTGCACACAACACCTCAAAACCCCTTTTGACACCTTAAAATAACTTACTGCTGTGTTTGCACCACTGTTTTGCAATGCTGTATGTATACCCCCCTGACATTTTAACACCATTATTTTCAGTTATCAGCATTTTGACCTTCTCTTTTCAAGATCCTCAGCTTTGTAGTAGGCTACAAATACACTATTGAGCCCCAAGTCATATCACCCACCCAGCTTTTTTTCGCGTTTTTATTTTTAAATGTATTGCGCATGTATTGCGCGTCACTCTTTGCCTGCGCTTTTATTTTGAAATGTATTGCACGTGTATTGCGCGTCACTCTTTGCCTGACGGCGGTGCGCTGCCTCGCGGTGGTGCCTGCAACGCTCCTGCCTCACGATGTTGGACTGCAGCCAGGTACTCTTGGACGATGTTGCCAGCCAAAAATGGGGACGATTGGATTTGAATTGTAGATGTAGTAGCGAAAAAACACGTTTCAAAAACGTATATTGTACAGAAAAATCTAAAGATTTGCCATTATGAGTTGCTGAAGCTTATTTGTTCGTCCTGAGGAATGAGGCACATGGAATGAATTTCAGGATTCTAGGACAAAAGAGATACAAATGGCATCACTTTTAAAAAGGCATATTGGGGCGTGGCCTGTAGTGCCCCCTTGGCTGTAGCGGACAAACAATTATGAAAATCAAAAATCCTATTGATAAATTGACGATGATAACTGCACATTATGGGGAAGATTGGGCAAATGTTTTAGGAGGAGTAGCGAAAAAACACATTTGATAAATTTATGTTGTACAGACAAATCTATGGGTTTGCCACTATAGGTTGTGCAGACTTTGTTGTTCATCGTGACAAATAAGGCATCTGTAATGAATTTCAGGATTCTAGGACAAAAGGGGTACAAATGGCATCACTTTTAAAAAGGACACAAATGGTCAAATTGGGGCGTGGCTTGTAGCACCCCCTTTGGTGTCAAGTGGAGCAAAATGGGTGTGGTAGTTCATAATGTTGTACTGTTTCACCATGCCAAAAATCGCAACTTTTTACTGATGTGATCCAAGGGCTGCCATTGACTTCAATGCTACAAGATTCAGAATTCCTACAATAGCAATAGGTTTCCTCCTGACGGATAACAAAATAAATAACATGGCGTGAACAGAGACTACAACATGATCAGGTGGTGCAGGTGTTATAGAGTCTGACAGCAGCCGGGATGAAGGACCTGCGGAACCTCTCCGTCCTACACTGTGGGTGTAACAGTCTGCTGCTGAAGGAGCTGCTAGGGACCCCACAGTGTCGTGTAGGGGGTGAGAAGGCACAACTTTATTACAGACGGCATGCATTTTCTTAGCATAGGAATAAGTTCGTTAGAAGGAACCTCTGTCGTTGGTAGTAACAGATATATAGCTCATTTATATTAGCTATCCAAGCCAGAACAACAAGGAGCTAGATTGCAGTTTCTTTAATCCGATACTACAGGCTAATAATGCAGCCATACTAAAAACACAAAGCAAAAAGACCAAGGTCTCTACAGTGAGGCTGAGTCATATGATGGTAGGGAGTCAAGTGGCTCAGTGGGTTAAGGCAGGGGCTCATGATTGGAAGGTTGTGAGTTCAATCCCCGGCTGTGGCAATGTGATGTTGTCTCCTTGGGCAAGGCGCTTCACCCTATTTGCCTCAGGGAGAATGTCCCTGTCCTTACTGTAAGTCTCTTTGGATAAAAGCGTCTGCTAAATAAGGTATTATTATATGATGGATTATACTGTATGTTCCATTTAGATTAGTCTTATAGTGTTAAACAAACAAAATTAAGGAATATTACACGGTGATTGCATAGAATTTTTGTTTAAAGTTGGCATCATGTATGTGATTCTTAATCTGACATTCATGAAAAGTAAATTACTATTATCAAACACCACCTTCCCTCCATAAACGCAAACACACCTACATATCCAACACCTGCATCTGCTAACAGCTGGGGGGTATTGCACGAAAGTAGAATAAAGAAAGCCAGAATAACTGAGCAAGCGCGGCTTGACCTAGTCTGGCCGTCGTATCCTGGCTTAATTGGTTGCACGTTTGCCAAGCCAGGATGAAAAGGCGCGGCTATGTCAAGCCAGATGTAGGTAGTCAGGATTAATGCGTGTTCACGGCATTCTTAAATAGACCTCGCGATCGCTCACAGAATCACCGATCAGAACATGGAAAAGAGTTACGCGACATATTTCACGGCCGCAGAACAACAGCTCCTGATGGAGTTTTATGAGGAGGAGAAGGATATTAATTAAAAAGGACAATACTCAAGCCATAATAAAAGAAAGAGAATAAACCTGGCAGACAATAGCGGGCCGGATTAATGCGTTAGTATTCAAAAAGTGTACAATCCTCTGGAGCTGTCATAATTGGGCTACAATTAAGCATGTCCATAAGTTTAACTTTTTCTGCGAATGTTACGTAGGTGTACAGCCACAGTAAATATTACAGTAAACCGCAACTTTATTGATGCACAGGTAGAGAAGACGCGGAGAGACTGTTTATCCAATCAGAATGCAGAACACAATGCACGTGGCAAATCCGTGAAGTGAACCGTGATATCGCGAGGATTCACTGTACTGAACCATGATATCGCGAGGGTTCACAGTACTGAACCGTGATATAGCGATGGTTTACTGTAATGCAATAAAACATATTTATGAAACCTCGACGGCAGTTTGACAAGCAGTCTTCATCAGCATATCAATATAACACTTGGCCAGAGTAATAATAATACCACTTAAATCAATATTAAAAGACTGTTGTAGATTTAATTGAAATGAGAAATGACAATATACTAAATATGTGTAAATGTTAAATGCATTATAATTAAAATGATGCAACATATTTAAAAAGATCATGGACATGCTGTAAAACACGTGAATTCCTCACAGGATTGACTGTGGAAATGCAGGTGAATCACAAGGATTAATCTTAGCCTGGCTGTTAGCCTGGTCCGGAGCAGGCTAGCTGCGGAGAATAAATCACCATGGTAACTTGGACAGGCTAAATTTTATCGGCTTTCGTGCAACCGACTTGAGGCTAAATTCAGCCAGGATAACCAACATAGCCCGGCTTAATCCCTTATCCTAGTTTTGTGCAATACCCCCCTGGAATATTCTAGAGGAAGCTTTAGATTCACTACCCACTGAGACCAAAGAAGTAAGGAGCAATGCTCTGAGTTAAAACAAACACAACCTAGTTTTCATATACTTGTCCCAGGCATCACCACTTCCTTAATTATCCAGCTTTTTAAATTTATTTTGGTGACTCTTCTAAGGCTGTTCAACCTTATGCAGACTTCCTCTCCTGAAGATTTTCAGTTCAACCACAATTAGAACAAACGGGGTTCAGCTTGTCAACCAAGCTAATTAATAGAATCTGGTGTTTTGCAATTAGGGTTGAAATGACACGCCAACGTCCTATAAATACAACACCTGCAGCAGCCAACTTTTAACTTACTCTTTGTTCTTGAGTTGGAACATTAGCTTCTTTAAACAAGTTGTTAGAGGTGAGGTTGTTAAGTGTGTCATGTCTAGAAACACCATGAGTTGTCTTCGCATGCTGGGTGCTCTGATCTGTAAGTATTTAGTCTCTGGACAGTCTCATTGAGAGCTGAAGAGCTAGTGTAGTCATTAAAGTTTGCCTGTGTTTGAGGTTGTAGAACTAGATTTTGGTTTGTGACTAGCTTCATTGTAGGTGAATATTTTAAAGCTCCTATTAGTAACGATAATATGAGCTCAATTCTACTGACAATGACACCTTTGTTTTGAAACACTGTTAAACTGCCATATTGTGGTCTTTGTATCTGTTTCAGTGTTGTCATGTTGCATGTCTACAGAAGCAGGTAAAACTCAGAAGAACCTGATTTGTTGTCTTAACAAGGAATGTTTATGAATGTGCAAGTAATTGTCATTATTATTGTGTTGTTGCAGTGACACTAAACTTCTGTGAAGGTGAAACGGCCACGCTGGACTGTGGTATGTTGTAACGCTTGTTCTGTTGTCTTAACATACGGTTTGTCATTGCATTCATTTAAGAGCATACGATTGACCGTCTTCCTGTTTCCAGGGAGTTATGTGATCTACATTGAGGATGCTAACTATGGACGTACAGACACTGGGACCTGCAGTGCTTGTCGTCCGACCAGTGAGATTAGCAACACCAATTGCATCAACCCTCAAACCTTATTGATGTCAAACATGTAAGACACACAGACACATTAAAACCTTTTAAGATGCACATGCATGCTCTTATGTTGCATCTTAAACCTTTCCAGGTGCAATGGACAGACCAGCTGTTCTATGGCTGCTGTCAACTCTGTGTTCACTGATCCCTGTCCAGGAACCTACAAATACCTACGCGTGACCTACACCTGTTATCCCTTAAGTTAGTAGTGGGGGTCAGGGTGGATGGACCAGTTAACACTGGTACCCATATGAACTATTACTGTTTCAGAGCTGAGTCATTTGAGAAGGTCTTGTTTGAATGGCATTAAAATTGCCTCATTTTGTACTGTTTCAGATACTGCAACCATCTGTCAAGGAAAGAAGGGCACCCTGGATTGTGGTATGTTGTCCTGTTTCACGTCTTACTCTTAAACTGCAGTGTTGCATAAGGGGGTAACAATGTCTTCCTGTTTCCAGGGAGTTCTATGATCTACGTTGTCAGTGCTAACTTTGGACGCACAGACAGTGTGACCTGCATCTCTGGTAGTCCAGCCAGTCAAATTACGTCCAACTGCATCAACCCCTCAACTTCTTGGGTCTCTACCTTGTAAGATGGCTACACTGCAAGATGTGTTTTATACATGCACAAAGTTCACTCTCTCTCACACACACACTTCATTTGATTCTCTCAGGTGCAATGGACATAACAGCTGTAATCTGCATGCTGTCAGCCCTCCGCTCACTGATACCTGTCCTCCTGGAATCCGCAAATACCTGGCTGTGTCTTATATCTGCTGTGAGTGGTCTTTACATCAGTCTTTGTATGAGCATGGTGTTGTGGATGTGTATTTCACTCTGGCACATGTATTCCTCTTTCAGTTGTTGGGTAGGAGTGAAGTCTTCCTGGAACAGTCTGGACCTGGATGTGAACTTGTTCTGACAAAGTTTAATAAATTCCCTCATTTAACTAGTGTGTGTGTGTGTGGTTGTTTCTGGACACATTAGGTTCTCTTGTGGAGCTCTGCTCCTATTGGTTTACCTGCTGCAGCTTATGACAGGTGATAAACATTATCCACACCTGTCTCGCCCACAAGTGCCCTGTATGAAGGAGTCACAGCCAGGGGCAGATTGCCTTTTTGATGCAAGTCTTTATAAAGAGAAAAAAAAAAAAAACATACCTTGAGCCATGCTTAACAGGAATCATGAGGGGTGGACACATCAAATACTTGTCAATTATTAACAGTATAAAAATACACTGTACCCTCAAAGTAACGAATCTGAAGGCAGCAATAAGCTAAGCTTATTTTCTCATCCAGCCTCTCATCCTACTTAACTTGCTTACCTATTTGCAATACTGTAATTCTGCATAACTGTTTATATGTCTATATGTCTACCTAACTAACTTTCTTATCATACTTTTTGCAAAATACTGTAATTCTGTAACTCCTCAAGTGCAATAACTGCCTACATGTCGACTTAACTTAGTTATTTCTTTTGCAATACTGTCATTCTGTAATTCTCCTCAAGTGCAATAACTGTCTATATGTCTATATGTCTACTCAACTTACTTATTTTATCAGACTTTATCGTGCCCGCCTATTGCTATTGTGATGTTATTGTCATTAATGTATATTACCCTGCAACTCTGTGTGCTATACTTTACCCTGCTGCTGTTGTGAACTGCAATTTCCACCCCCTGGAGTACAAATAAAGGTTCATCTAAATCTAAATAGCCGGTGGGATATTGCGTTCGACGGGTATCAAAGCATGGATAAAGTTTTCAGAAGAAAATAGATCATTTTTTTCTGCGCGGACACGACAGATGCATTTTCTTTCACTGTCGACTAAGCTGACTTACATGTGGGCTACACTATGCTTGATATTGCAGAAATTATAAAACCACATGCTAAAATACATTCTCAGAACAAACACGCAGGCTGGACATGAATGAAAAAGAGCGGCTTCGGAACTGAAGCGGAGCCTTTCATGCAATGTATTAACTATACTGCTGCTAGTCTTGTGCCAGTTGGTCTGTTGTTGCGTGCCCTTAACAGGTATAACCAACAACAAAATGTAACCCGTTTTGTTTTTGTAGTTATCTAATTAAATGAATGTAACAAACTATAGTTATTTATATAAATATATATGTATTATGTGAAATTTTGACTGTATTTGCACGTCGTGTGAACGTCCAAACTGGAGGTCAGAAAGACGTCAGAAACGGAGGTCGAAATGACGTCCGAAAAAGACGTAAAAAAACCTTTCATTTAGCACCATCCTTCGACTTGATCTGGACGTCGCGAAATTACGTGGAATAGACGTCTTTTCAACGACTCATTGCGCAGTGGGTTATAATACATTTTTGTAAACTCATTGCATTAGCTGTGTATCGTCACAAAATTAGATTACATTCAACTTTAATGTCATTACACAGGTACAAGTACAGGGTAACAAAATACAGTTAGCATCCAACCAGAAGTGCAAAACAGTTATTACAACAGAATATAATAAATATGAGTATACTCAGAATATACACAGTATGAACAGTATAATCAGAATATACAGGGTATGTACAGATTAAAGTGATTTTAGACAAATGTACAGCTGTATAGTACAAGATGCTACAGTATTAAACAGAAATTACAGGGTTGCATGTATGTACGTATAGATTAGATTAGAAGCTGTACTTAAGATATACATACGTTGCATGTATGTATACATACATTGCATTACATACATTTCATGTATGCATAAAGTAAAGAGCTGTGTGATATATAAGACAGACATATGTCATTGACAACTTTTTGCTTTTGTGTGGTTTGCAGATAGGAAATGCGTGCTTTGAAGCTATTAAGCAAATTGCTCAATCACAGGTCATCACTCATCTAAAGCCCTCTTGCGAGGTGAAGTGCCGCCAGTGTTTAGGCTGATGAAAAGGAAGGTGGATAACATTACTGAGGTAAAATTGTAAATTTGTTTGGGTTCCATCTGAGTTTTTCTTTCGTTTCAGGTCAGAAACCAGCATTTTAATTTCCCTATTTATTTCATTTTAACAATGTCTATATGGACATATTAAAGGAGGGCACTGATGAGATCTTTTCTTTTTGGAGCCTGTTTTATGTATATTACAACTGACCATTTTGCTTATCTGTATATATTTTCAGGAAAAATCTGGCTGAGGTCTCAGTCAGACTTGCCTCCCACCCAGGACACCCTCTGCTTCAGCTGCTCCCCTCGCGGTCCACAAGGACCAAAACCTCTCACCATAAGAACAGCTTCTACCCTTCGGCCATTGCACTCTTCAATAGGGCCAAGGACTCGGAATGATTTTGCCACAAACTCCAACACCCCCATCCAGCATCCCACTGCTCAAGCCACTTTTGCACACAACACCTCAAAACCCCTTTTGACACCTTAAAATAACTTACTGCTGTGTTTGCACCACTGTTTTGCAATGCTGTATGTATACCCCCCTGACATTTTAACACCATTATTTTCAGTTATCAGCATTTTGACCTTCTCTTTTCAAGATCCTCAGCTTTGTAGTAGGCTACAAATACACTATTGAGCCCCAAGTCATATCACCCACCCAGCTTTTTTTCGCGTTTTTATTTTTAAATGTATTGCGCATGTATTGCGCGTCACTCTTTGCCTGCGCTTTTATTTTGAAATGTATTGCACGTGTATTGCGCGTCACTCCTTGCCTGACGGCGGTGCGCTGCCTCGCGGTGGTGCCTGCAACGCTCCTGCCTCACGGTGTTGGACTGCAGCCAGGTACTCTTGGACGATGTTGCCAGCCAAAAATGGGGACGATTGGATTTGAATTGTAGATGTAGTAGCGAAAAAACACGTTTCAAAAACGTATATTGTACAGAAAAATCTAAAGATTTGCCATTATGAGTTGCTGAAGCTTATTTGTTCGTCCTGAGGAATGAGGCACATGGAATGAATTTCAGGATTCTAGGACAAAAGAGATACAAATGGCATCACTTTTAAAAAGGCATATTGGGGCGTGGCCTGTAGTGCCCCCTTGGCTGTAGCGGACAAACAATTATGAAAATCAAAAATCCTATTGATAAATTGACGATGATAACTGCACATTATGGGGAAGATTGGGCAAATGTTTTAGGAGGAGTAGCGAAAAAACACATTTGATAAATTTACGTTGTACAGACAAATCTATGGGTTTGCCACTATAGGTTGTGCAGACTTTGTTGTTCATCGTGACAAATAAGGCATCTGTAATGAATTTCAGGATTCTAGGACAAAAGGGGTACAAATGGCATCACTTTTAAAAAGGACACAAATGGTCAAATTGGGGCGTGGCTTGTAGCGCCCCCTTTGGTGTCAAGTGGAGCAAAATGGGTGTGGTAGTTCATAATGTTGTACTGTTTCACCATGCCAAAAATCGCAACTTTTTACTGATGTGATCCAAGGGCTGCCATTGACTTCAATGCTACAAGATTCAGAATTCCTACAATAGCAATAGGTTTCCTCCTGACGGATAACAAAATAAATAACATGGCGTGAACAGAGACTACAACATGATCAGGTGGTGCAGGTGTTATAGAGTCTGACAGCAGCCGGGATGAAGGACCTGCGGAACCTCTCCGTCCTACACTGTGGGTGTAACAGTCTGCTGCTGAAGGAGCTGCTAGGGACCCCACAGTGTCGTGTAGGGGGTGAGAAGGCACAACTTTATTACAGACGGCATGCATTTTCTTAGCATAGGAATAAGTTCGTTAGAAGGAACCTCTGTCGTTGGTAGTAACAGATATATAGCTCATTTATATTAGCTATCCAAGCCAGAACAACAAGGAGCTAGATTGCAGTTTCTTTAATCCGATACTACAGGCTAATAATGCAGCCATACTAAAAACACAAAGCAAAAAGACCAAGGTCTCTACAGTGAGGCTGAGTCATATGATGGTAGGGAGTCAAGTGGCTCAGTGGGTTAAGGCAGGGGCTCATGATTGGAAGGTTGTGAGTTCAATCCCCGGCTGTGGCAATGTGATGTTGTCTCCTTGGGCAAGGCGCTTCACCCTATTTGCCTCAGGGAGAATGTCCCTGTCCTTACTGTAAGTCTCTTTGGATAAAAGCGTCTGCTAAATAAGGTATTATTATATGATGGATTATACTGTATGTTCCATTTAGATTAGTCTTATAGTGTTAAACAAACAAAATTAAGGAATATTACACGGTGATTGCATAGAATTTTTGTTTAAAGTTGGCATCATGTATGTGATTCTTAATCTGACATTCATGAAAAGTAAATTACTATTATCAAACACCACCTTCCCTCCATAAACGCAAACACACCTACATATCCAACACCTGCATCTGCTAACAGCTGGGGGGTATTGCACGAAAGTAGAATAAAGAAAGCCAGAATAACTGAGCAAGCGCGACTTGACCTAGTCTGGCCGTCGTATCCTGGCTTAATTGGTTGCACGTTTGCCAAGCCAGGATGAAAAGGCGCGGCTATGTCAAGCCAGATGTAGGTAGTCAGGATTAATGCGTGTTCACGGCATTCTTAAATAGACCTCGCGATCGCTCACAGAATCACCGATCAGAACATGGAAAAGAGTTACGCGACATATTTCACGGCCGCAGAACAACAGCTCCTGATGGAGTTTTATGAGGAGGAGAAGGATATTAATTAAAAAGGACAATACTCAAGCCATAATAAAAGAAAGAGAATAAACCTGGCAGACAATAGCGGGCCGGATTAATGCGTTAGTATTCAAAAAGTGTACAATCCTCTGGAGCTGTCATAATTGGGCTACAATTAAGCATGTCCATAAGTTTAACTTTTTCTGCGAATGTTACGTAGGTGTACAGCCACAGTAAATATTACAGTAAACCGCAACTTTATTGATGCACAGGTAGAGAAGACGCGGAGAGACTGTTTATCCAATCAGAATGCAGAACACAATGCACGTGGCAAATCCGTGAAGTGAACCGTGATATCGCGAGGATTCACTGTACTGAACCATGATATCGCGAGGGTTCACAGTACTGAACCGTGATATAGCGATGGTTTACTGTAATGCAATAAAACATATTTATGAAACCTCGACGGCAGTTTGACAAGCAGTCTTCATCAGCATATCAATATAACACTTGGCCAGAGTAATAATAATACCACTTAAATCAATATTAAAAGACTGTTGTAGATTTAATTGAAATGAGAAATGACAATATACTAAATATGTGTAAATGTTAAATGCATTATAATTAAAATGATGCAACATATTTAAAAAGATCATGGACATGCTGTAAAACACGTGAATTCCTCACAGGATTGACTGTGGAAATGCAGGTGAATCACAAGGATTAATCTTAGCCTGGCTGTTAGCCTGGTCCGGAGCAGGCTAGCTGCGGAGAATAAATCACCATGGTAACTTGGACAGGCTAAATTTTATCGGCTTTCGTGCAACCGACTTGAGGCTAAATTCAGCCAGGATAACCAACATAGCCCGGCTTAATCCCTTATCCTAGTTTTGTGCAATACCCCCCTGGAATATTCTAGAGGAAGCTTTAGATTCACTACCCACTGAGACCAAAGAAGTAAGGAGCAATGCTCTGAGTTAAAACAAACACAACCTAGTTTTCATATACTTGTCCCAGGCATCACCACTTCCTTAATTATCCAGCTTTTTAAATTTATTTTGGTGACTCTTCTAAGGCTGTTCAACCTTATGCAGACTTCCTCTCCTGAAGATTTTCAGTTCAACCACAATTAGAACAAACGGGGTTCAGCTTGTCAACCAAGCTAATTAATAGAATCTGGTGTTTTGCAATTAGGGTTGAAATGACACGCCAACGTCCTATAAATACAACACCTGCAGCAGCCAACTTTTAACTTACTCTTTGTTCTTGAGTTGGAACATTAGCTTCTTTAAACAAGTTGTTAGAGGTGAGGTTGTTAAGTGTGTCATGTCTAGAAACACCATGAGTTGTCTTCGCATGCTGGGTGCTCTGATCTGTAAGTATTTAGTCTCTGGACAGTCTCATTGAGAGCTGAAGAGCTAGTGTAGTCATTAAAGTTTGCCTGTGTTTGAGGTTGTAGAACTAGATTTTGGTTTGTGACTAGCTTCATTGTAGGTGAATATTTTAAAGCTCCTATTAGTAACGATAATATGAGCTCAATTCTACTGACAATGACACCTTTGTTTTGAAACACTGTTAAACTGCCATATTGTGGTCTTTGTATCTGTTTCAGTGTTGTCATGTTGCATGTCTACAGAAGCAGGTAAAACTCAGAAGAACCTGATTTGTTGTCTTAACAAGGAATGTTTATGAATGTGCAAGTAATTGTCATTATTATTGTGTTGTTGCAGTGACACTAAACTTCTGTGAAGGTGAAACGGCCACGCTGGACTGTGGTATGTTGTAACGCTTGTTCTGTTGTCTTAACATACGGTTTGTCATTGCATTCATTTAAGAGCATACGATTGACCGTCTTCCTGTTTCCAGGGAGTTATGTGATCTACATTGAGGATGCTAACTATGGACGTACAGACACTGGGACCTGCAGTGCTTGTCGTCCGACCAGTGAGATTAGCAACACCAATTGCATCAACCCTCAAACCTTATTGATGTCAAACATGTAAGACACACAGACACATTAAAACCTTTTAAGATGCACATGCATGCTCTTATGTTGCATCTTAAACCTTTCCAGGTGCAATGGACAGACCAGCTGTTCTATGGCTGCTGTCAACTCTGTGTTCACTGATCCCTGTCCAGGAACCTACAAATACCTACGCGTGACCTACACCTGTTATCCCTTAAGTTAGTAGTGGGGGTCAGGGTGGATGGACCAGTTAACACTGGTACCCATATGAACTATTACTGTTTCAGAGCTGAGTCATTTGAGAAGGTCTTGTTTGAATGGCATTAAAATTGCCTCATTTTGTACTGTTTCAGATACTGCAACCATCTGTCAAGGAAAGAAGGGCACCCTGGATTGTGGTATGTTGTCCTGTTTCACGTCTTACTCTTAAACTGCAGTGTTGCATAAGGGGGTAACAATGTCTTCCTGTTTCCAGGGAGTTCTATGATCTACGTTGTCAGTGCTAACTTTGGACGCACAGACAGTGTGACCTGCATCTCTGGTAGTCCAGCCAGTCAAATTACGTCCAACTGCATCAACCCCTCAACTTCTTGGGTCTCTACCTTGTAAGATGGCTACACTGCAAGATGTGTTTTATACATGCACAAAGTTCACTCTCTCTCACACACACACTTCATTTGATTCTCTCAGGTGCAATGGACATAACAGCTGTAATCTGCATGCTGTCAGCCCTCCGCTCACTGATACCTGTCCTCCTGGAATCCGCAAATACCTGGCTGTGTCTTATATCTGCTGTGAGTGGTCTTTACATCAGTCTTTGTATGAGCATGGTGTTGTGGATGTGTATTTCACTCTGGCACATGTATTCCTCTTTCAGTTGTTGGGTAGGAGTGAAGTCTTCCTGGAACAGTCTGGACCTGGATGTGAACTTGTTCTGACAAAGTTTAATAAATTCCCTCATTTAACTAGTGTGTGTGTGTGTGGTTGTTTCTGGACACATTAGGTTCTCTTGTGGAGCTCTGCTCCTATTGGTTTACCTGCTGCAGCTTATGACAGGTGATAAACATTATCCACACCTGTCTCGCCCACAAGTGCCCTGTATGAAGGAGTCACAGCCAGGGGCAGATTGCCTTTTTGATGCAAGTCTTTATAAAGAGAAAAAAAAAAAAAAACATACCTTGAGCCATGCTTAACAGGAATCATGAGGGGTGGACACATCAAATACTTGTCAATTATTAACAGTATAAAAATACACTGTACCCTCAAAGTAACGAATCTGAAGGCAGCAATAAGCTAAGCTTATTTTCTCATCCAGCCTCTCATCCTACTTAACTTGCTTACCTATTTGCAATACTGTAATTCTGCATAACTGTTTATATGTCTACCTAACTAACTTTCTTATCATACTTTTTGCAAAATACTGTAATTCTGTAACTCCTCAAGTGCAATAACTGCCTACATGTCGACTTAACTTAGTTATTTCTTTTGCAATACTGTCATTCTGTAATTCTCCTCAAGTGCAATAACTGTCTATATGTCTATATGTCTACTCAACTTACTTATTTTATCAGACTTTATCGTGCCCGCCTATTGCTATTGTGATGTTATTGTCATTAATGTATATTACCCTGCAACTCTGTGTGCTATACTTTGCTGCTGTTGTGAACTGCAATTTCCACCCCCTGGAGTACAAATAAAGGTTCATCTAAATCTAAATAGCCGGTGGGATATTGCGTTCGACGGGTATCAAAGCATGGATAAAGTTTTCAGAAGAAAATAGATCATTTTTTTCTGCGCGGACACGACAGATGCATTTTCTTTCACTGTCGACTAAGCTGACTTACATGTGGGCTACACTATGCTTGATATTGCAGAAATTATAAAACCACATGCTAAAATACATTCTCAGAACAAACACGCAGGCTGGACATGAATGAAAAAGAGCGGCTTCGGAACTGAAGCGGAGCCTTTCATGCAATGTATTAACTATACTGCTGCTAGTCTTGTGCCAGTTGGTCTGTTGTTGCGTGCCCTTAACAGGTATAACCAACAACAAAATGTAACCCGTTTTCTTTTTGTAGTTATCTAATTAAATGAATGTAACAAACTATAGTTATTTATATAAATATATATGTATTATGTGAAATTTTATCTTTAAGGGGAAGGGGCTTAAATGGCTCTTTTGATTTTTAAGGTTGCCGACCCATATCATAAATGGTTGTGCAAATACGAGGCAGATGAGTGGATTTCTGTAGGCTGTACGTGACTTCAGAACAAATTTAGCCCGTAACTTCGTGTTGTTTGACACTGTTTATTTCTACTTTCTTATGTTCAGAAATGTTTCTGTATTCTATGTAGAAATAATCAGTTGAACGCAACACGTATGATAAAATAAGCAGCTTTATATAATGCACCTTAAGATCATCTCCCATGAGGAACAGATATACAACTATTATTCTTCTAATATCGGTCTGAAAGTTTGTTTATTGCTAGTTCAAAATGCGCACGTTATAATTTCATTTTGTAATATGCTACGGTATGAACCTAGGCTATATCAAGGGCGTAGGTTTGGTCTCGGCATTGGTGGAAACCTAATCATTATGATTAATCATGTATGTTTAATCCTCTCAGTCGGTAACCTAATGTTAGTTAGACTCCCCTTTTGTGGTGTGTAGATAGGCTACATCATACAATGGAATATTTTCAAAAGCCTACGTTTCTTTTGCAACCATAATTCTGTTGCAGTTCTATGAGTAATCATTTCATCACTCTCTAAGCCTCCTTCCATAACCATACATGAGCTATTTATAGTTATAAACTAGCGCAACACTTTTGTTGCATTGGCGGTGTTGCTTTTTGGCACTTATGTGGTTCTAAAATTGACACATGAATGCATTGCATGTATTGACCTTCAAACTTAAGGTGTTGTTTTAATAGTAAGAATGGAATGGAGGAGTGGAATAAATAAAGATAACCGGACTGGAAATATCTGCAATTTTTAGGTGGCCGTCCACCACGTACATAATGATAGGATCGCATGTACTGTATGTTTCTGTTAAGAGAGTAATGAGTAGCCTAATGTCATATTTATCCTTCCTCACAGCATTTTAGCGTGTTTGTTAAGGTTCGTGCAGTGTGGTTGCAGGCCAGGTTGGCATCATTGGGTATTTACAGTCTCATCACAGTGTTTGTGGTAGAAGAGTGAGTGTTTGGACACCTGACCATCATCCTATGACGAGTCTGTTGTTCCTGCCATAATCCTTTAGTTGACCACTGTAGTCGATAATAATCATCATGAACTCCATGATGAATGATCCAGGACAGTCATGTACATCTGTCATGGATTCATGGTGGGAAAAGGTTGGGTCAACAAGAGGCGGTGTCAGTCCGCTAGTGCTTTGTCATGATGGCAATGCTGAGATGCTTCCACTAATGACGTAGGCTTAGCTGCATGGAAGAAAAATTGTAAATAAAAAATAAATACAAATAGTGGTGATAAGTGTTTCTAGTAACAAGAAGTATGAATGTTACTTAATGGCTGTCACCATCAGAATCAGAATCAGAAATACTTTATGGATCCACAAAGAAAAAGTATATTTTTTTACAGTGGCATTAATTGAAAGGCATTTGATTCTAATGATTAGAATACTATAATGCATATCAGGAAGTAAAATCAAGAAATTAAGTCGCATATGTATAAAATATACACAAATATACATGACTGTTATTATTAGCGACCTGCTTATCTTAAGATAAGACAATGAGCTAAATTTGACTTACGTGTGGTTTTCGTGATCGTCACGGATCGTCACGGACCTATATCCAATAGAATGTCCTCGAAACGTGGATCAGGACGAGGATTGGCTAAAGACGTACAGGTGTCACTCCAACACACCCGACTTTAAATACTGTTCCTAAATCATCCTGGTAAAACTTCAGACAGCGTCACATCAAGCTATCAGAATGAGGGAGATCGTACTGAGCAGTTTTAAAGACTTAGCGTTCCGAAATTCAGCGTCTTCTGACACGGTAGGATATCATAATAATGATTTAGACAGTTAAGAAACACTGAAAGAAGGAAAATCATATGACAGAGTTCTATTAGGCCATATATATTGTTTTGGTGGAGCCTTTAGTAAAAGTCGCGTACGCTGTTTGGCGTAAAATTGTGTATTTTAAAGTGAATAGGTTGGTATGCTGTTGTGGATGGATTTGGAAGAGTGAATGTCAATACCCATCTATCAGCCAATGAGAGACGATAAATAAATCAAGCCACGTTTTAACATTAACATCTGAAAAGACAGAGAATATTGTTAAACATGGATTTAGCATGTGTGCTGTGTGTCATAGGGTTGTTTTAGAGTAAATGTAAAATGTATACATTTCAATATTTTCCAGTGTGTTCAATTTGTCGGATTTGTCTGATTCAGGTGAGGGAGACCAAACACAAACCAGCTCCTGATGGGAACACAGATGAGAATACAGAGAGGGGGAACTGGAGCAGAAAGAGCGAGTACTTGTTGTCTATGATCGGCTATGCAGTCGGTCTGGGAAACGTTTGGAGGTTCCCTTATCTGGCGTACAAAAACGGAGGAGGTGAGCGGTGTTCCTGCATCGGAACCACGAAAGCTTTTCCAACAGTAGGATGTGGCACAATTACAGGAGGACGATGGCCTGGCGATTATCAGTGATCCTCTCTCCCTCCTCTTTTCTGTTATGTTTCATTACCAGGTGCCTTTCTCATCCCCTACACTATCATGTTGTTTGTTATTGGGATCCCTTTCTTTTTTCTGGAGTGTTCCATGGGTCAGTTCAGCAGCCAAGGGCCCATTAACGTGTGGAGGGCTGTGCCGGCCATGCAGGGTAAGACTCTGAATGTTCAACTGTCTCAAGACTGGAGCTTTCAGAAATTAATCAAATTCCGCATTTGAACATTCCAAATTTGGCGTTCCAAATTTGACAACTCCTGTACTGTAAAAATAAATATGAACGCAGTCAAGTTATTTGTTCAGTTACATTTTCTCTTTCCTTGTGTCTCTTTCTCTATGCAGGTGTGGGGATAGCAATGGTGTTATCGACCGCCATTGTATCCATCTACTACAATGTGCTCATAGCCTACTCCATATTCTACTTGTTTGCATCCTTCCAGTTTCCTCTGCCTTGGAGTGAATGTTCCGGCAACTGCAGCATTACACCAAAAGGTTCTGTTTAACTTCAGGATCCAAAATTGTTACTCTGAACTGTCCTCTCTGCTGTACCATATGCCAGAGTGGGTCATCATCAATAGTACTAGCTGGAAGAAGGTGGTTATAACACTTTCTGTTTGCCTTTGTATAGACATCTGCAATGGGACAGCTGTCAATGAGAGTCTCAACCAGATTTTGGGAATGAATGGCACCTGTCATTCAAGCAGCAATTCACTGAAGAGTGCTAGTGAAAAATACTGGGAGTGAGTACCACACACACACTGGCTACAGTGTTTTATATTGGTGGTGTGTTTGTAAAATTGTCTCTCTAATTGGACTAACTGGTAGCTTAGCATGCAACGCTTTCTGAGTAGCTTCTCTCTCTCAGTGAGATAGTCCTTCAGCGCTCCAGTGGTATAAATGACACTGGGCCAGTCGTGTGGCCCCTGGCTCTCTGTCTGCTGTTGGCCTGGATCATAGTGGGAGGGACCCTCTACAAAGGTGTCAAATCTGCTGGGAAAGTGAGTCAAACGCCAGATACTATTTCCAGCAGAACTTCCCCTGTCCGCTTTCAATAGTGACTGTCTGCATCTGTGTGTTTCTGCTGCCTAATCCTCCCTTTCCTCCTAGGTAGTGTATTTCACAGCTACGTTCCCCTATGTAGTGCTGTTTATCCTGCTGGTCCGAGGTTTGACACTAGAGGGCGCCAGCGACGGAATCGATTTCTACATCGGCTCAAAGTCCAACTTCACTAAGCTGCGTGAGGCTGAGGTGAGGACAAAAGAGTACTGACCCCTTCACCTTTACCTGTCACACTAATCACGTGACTGACAGTTTACGTCTGTCTGTCGGTGTCTTGTCTGTGGCAGGTCTGGCAAGATGCAGCCTCCCAGATCTTCTTCTCTCTGTCTGCAGCAAATGGTGGAATCATCGCCTTAGCTTCCTATAACAAGTTCAAAAACAACGTGTATACAGACTCCATGGTCGTCTGCCTCATAAACTGTGGTAAGATAAGCCTGCATCACTCATGTCAGAATGTTTGCAGTCACTCACATTTTTCCTTCGTGAACAAACACGTTTCGTTTTTTTGTCCCCTTCTTCGTTGACGCAGCTACTAGTGTGATTGCCGGCTTTGCCATCTTCTCCATACTGGGTCACATGGCGTTCATCTACGGGAAGCCAGTGACAGAGGTTGCTCAAGATGGTTTGAAACGCCTGCTCGATCCCTTCTTTTATTGTACATGTCGCTTCGGCTTCACCCATGTGTTCCTCGACCAACACCTTGTGTGTGTGTTTGTGGAGGTTTCGGGCTGGTGTTCGTAGTGTACCCAGATGCCCTCTCCAAACTTCCCATCGCTCCTCTATGGTCCATCCTGTTCTTCATCATGCTCCTCACACTTGGACTGGACTCCCAGTTTGCTGGAATAGGTGAGAATTTCTCCACCACAATGACAACTGGGAAAACGTTTCAGAGTGCTGGGGCCGTTTCTTTGTACGTCGCTAACTCAGTTAGCCGGATTTGATTGGTGACGACTTGGCATGATCTTGGATCGTTTGGTTCTTCGAAGCTCACCCTAGACTTGTTGTCATAGCAACAGGTCCATAAGCTCAAACCCGCTTGAGAGCAGGCTTATTTCAAGTAAACACGATTAGATTGAGGCTTTATAAGCGGAGGAGATTGGGGAAGTCTGTCGTAGCCATACGATAGCAACCTCTTGCGGAAGGTGAGAGAATAATTTGCAAAGTGAATTAAGTGGCTTTTTAAAATAAAGACAGTATGAATTAAAAGCTACGATTTTGTAGTAAAAGTATTTCACTTTTACTTGTTCCCATGTTCTAGTAGTGGGTCCAGTGGTGGCGTTGACATTAAAGAAAGTAAATATTAAATTATTAAAATGCAAAAACACATTGTAGAAAATGATAAAAACAGCACTTACGCATTTAATTTGTCTGCTACTTTTTGCCAGCCCACAGCCAACACTTGTTCCCTGTCGTTTTAATTAACGACTCAAGTTCGGCATAACCTTCCATTAAAAGCTCTTGTTCTGATTGGGAGAAATATTGGGCACATTTTTTGGCGATGCTGAACAGCCAATAGCAGCGTTGCTGATCAATGTTTCTACTATCGATACATATCCCCTTTTAAGCCAACACATGAACGCGCAATTATCTCAGAACTAAATCCAGCGATACTAATCATACACAACAGGTGTGTCCCAAGAACCCAGTTAGCCGGATCATGGTTAGCAGGATGAAATCCTCTTGGATGTGTCATTTCATCTCGGATGTAATAAGCGACGTACGAAGAACGGGCCCCTGTTGTCAACATCCCCGCCCTGTCTGTGGTCTTCCAGAGGTTCTAACCACCTGTCTTCAGGACGCCTTCCCTCAAGCCTTGAAATCCAAGCGTTTCATCATCTCTGCTGTTACCTGTGCTGTCTTGTTCCTGCTGGGCCTGCTGTGTGTTACCAGGGTAGGTTTTCACACTCGTCAACATCCTGGTATTGTGCTCAAGTTTCTGCAAACATCTCCCAGGTCAATTATGCGTGTCTGCGCACGTGTGTGTATGTGTGTGTGTGTGTGTGTGTGTGTGTGTGTGTGTACAGGGAGGGATCTACTGGGTTACACTGATGGACGGGTTCTGCGGAGGCTGGGTCCGATTGATGATTGCTCTCCTAGAAGTCCTTGGAATCATTTACATATACGGTACACGCAGGCTGAGAGATGATTATCATAGTGATTGCATAACACAACCTACAAGTATAAATGATGAACAATTCATAAGAGATGCTAATGACAATTGTTTGTGTGTGTGTGCATCCATGCGTGTCTTTATAAAGGCGGGAACCGATTTATTAAAGACATAGAGATGATGATTGGTGCCAAGAGCTTCTGGTTCTGGTTTTGGTGGCGATGCTGCTGGTACTTTATATCCCCCTGTGTCATCATCGTAAGCAAATTCATCTATCTAGCAAAATCTATCCATCCGTACTGCATCAAGGTATCTCAATATGTCCAGTCCCCTCAGCCCTGTGACCATGGATTGTTCTGGCTGCAGGTGATCATGGCCTGGTCTCTGTTCACCTTTGAGGTTCGTACTTATGCAGATGTCCAGTACCCATCGTGGGGCATCGCACTGGGCTGGTGCATCACTGCTTTCTGTCTCATGTGGATCCCCATCGTCGCTATTCACAAGTTCATCAGAGCACTGGGATCACCATTGCAGGTGTGTATCGTGTGTAGACTACTGTCCATTTTGGACTTCAGATATTTTTATCAGGTGTCAGACTAACGTGTGTGTGTGTGTGTGTGTTCGTGCGTGCAGCGTTGGAAAGAGATGTGTTCTCCGACGAAGTCTTGGGGTCCCTACCTGGAGATTCACTGTGGGGAGCGTTACAAACAAGACGTGAACTCCTCCAGTCTCCCACAATTATGAGGTGTGTTTGTATGTATTGAGTGATATATCAGGCGTGTGTGTGCGCAGTGATATGTTATAATGCCAGTTGGGTTTTTATTGTTTGTTTTCAGTGCAATTTATATTGTATTATAATCTATATATATTTTTATATGTATATATGTGCTTGTGCTGCCTGTGTATTCATTTATCTGTTTGCTATGTTATGCTGTTCATGATCTAATTTTCAGCTTTTTTTAATTCATATTTTTATACTGCATATAAACATTTGTTTTCCATCTTGTGACATTGGCAGTCTTGAATGTCCTTTTTTTCACAATGGCGACGCTGCTTCAAATTATGTTTATTACAGTACGATCAGAGATGGGATATAATCGTTGATTTTATCTGATTTTCTGAAGGGGAAGTCTAAGCACAGTTCCAGCAGGAGCAGTGAGCATCAGGAGCGTTAAGTTGGTGTGTGTGTGTGAGAGAGGGAGGTGTAGTGACAGGTTTAGAGTCTCTAGAAACGCACACATGCAGAACACAAGCATTTCCAACCCCCTTCAGACAGAGATCATTTGATATTCTAGAAGCAAGACTGACAGGTGTATGTGCTGGCGGAGGCCAGAAGCAGCAGCAGAAACTGTGACTGTAGGTTGTGAAACCATCCTGCAGCTTCTCAGCTGGGGCACCATTACTCTTCCAGTACTTTCTGGCGTAGTCCTGGCAAAACACACACACACTCAAAATGTTGACAGATATGAATATATTAAGTGTCTGGCAGACCACTGTGCTTGTGCAGGATTTGTGCAGTATACTCAAGATAACATAAGCACTTTAAAATCCTGGACTGCATGATTAACAAAGTAATATGGTTAAGGTCCACTCAAAAGGTAGGAATGCAATTAACTGGCTTTAGGTAGATTTATTTTACATCGTCAGTAAATAAAGTGCAGCAACAACTGAGTGTAATTTGAGCTCAGGTCATAAATGTCCTACATGGATACATTTTAACCCTGTCCTCAGAAACAAACTAATCATTATTTCATATTTTACTTACCTAGCTGCACATTCAGCAGGAGAGAGAATAAAAGTGAGAGAGAGAAGACATGTCATGGTGACATGATGGAGAAATAACAGCATTTTAGTAAGAAGGGGGAAATGTGCAGGTGGGTGTCTCACCATCACAGATGAGTAGTTTTCCCATGTTACCTCTGTACATTGGTGTGAAGGCTGGATGACACTTCATATCCCAGACACCCTCTAACTCAGAGGTCACTAACTGGCGGACCGCGGTCCGGTTGCGTATGAGACAACTTCTGGGTCCAGACCCGGACCGCGGTCGCCAGTTGGTCTATTAAATGGGTAAATGTTAGGCTTCTCCAAATGCAATTGGTTGATCTCCAAGTAGATGTAGCCCTGGAAGAGCAGTTTGTAAGAACTGACCCTTCTACTTTTTGGCTCCAAATGGTCCCTGAGACAGCTTTCCCAGGTCTGAGGAAAGTAGTCCTATACCTCTTGACCATGTTGAGCTCCATACACAACTGTAAGGCAGCATCCTCCACAATGAACATGATCAAAACAAAATATCATTCCATGCTCACCAATAAGCACCTCTATATGTGTATGAGAATGGCCCTGACTCCATTTAAACCTATGTTTAAAATCCTGGCAGGACAAGCTAGAGCGCAATTCTCTCACTGAGCAAAAAAGTGGGGGAGTTGAATATAAGTGGGGAACTGTTAAGTTAAATAGTTCAATGTATAATATATGTTAAGATTTCATATTTGAATAGTTTCAATTAAGGGTATGCATTTTTATTTATTCAAGCTTAAATATATATATATTTTTTTTCAAGTCATGCCCTTTATTTTAATGTGCACATTGTGCATATTTTTTTAGTTCAGTTCTGTGTTACATGACAATAAATATTGTCAGAAAGTTTTGAATTGTCCAGAAATCATTTTATTTACAAGGCAGATATAGATTAGATGCAGATATTCATAAAAGTACTAGGCCACTTAAATATACTGTATATCACACTAAATTAGACATTATGATCTTCCGGACCTTCGCTCCATGTCATTTAGTTTCCATTTAGGAAAATTAGTTGTCAAAACAGCTCATGCTTTTAAGAAAAAGAAAAAGGCACTGACAAACAGAAAGAGTACAAACAGAAAAACAGAGTTAATACATTAATATAAACACCCTGCTGGTCCCAATAAATAAGTCCCTAAAATAACCACTAAAAATAATCCACTAAAAGTAAACAATCCGCTAAAATTGTCAAATAAAATTAGCTACAGTGCATCCTGTGCCATGTGCAGGTGAAAGTCCAGATAAAGTCCAGATAAAGTCCAAGTCAGTTAGCCTAGCCTAACTCTAGCTCCAGGTCTGCAGGGCCTGGTTGTAGAGTCGGAGAGCAGCTGGAATAAAAGACTGTCCAAATCTGTTTGTGTTCTGACGGGGGAGGACAAATCTGTCACTGAATTTGCTCCTCATCCCCGTCAGCTCAATGTACAATGGATGGGAGGGATTGGCCAACATGGCCACCAATTTCTTCCCCGTCCTCTGGTCAGCCACCACCTCCAGGCTGTCCAACCCGGTCCCCACCACAGAGCTCGCCTTCTTCACCAGCTTGTTCAGCCTGGTAGGGTCCCTGGCACAGATGCTGCCTCCCCAGCAGGCCACGGTGAAGAGCAGGACACTGGAGACCACTGAATGGTAAAACATTCTCAGTAGCCTATTACAGACATTAAAATACCTCAGCCTTCTCAGGAAGAACATCCTGCTCTGCCCCTTCCTGATAAGAGCCTTGGTGTTGTCGGTCCAGTCCAGCTTGCTGTTAATGTGTACCCCCAGGTACCTGTAGGAGTCCACTCTCTCCACTTCCACTCCCATGATGGTGATGGGTGTTGAGGTCCCTCCATTCCTCCTTGGCTTCCCGTCATGGCCCGCATCAGATTCAAGACCCTGGTGCTGACCTTTCGGGCTGTAAACGGGACTGCCCCGACCTATATCAACTCTCTCCTCCAGCCCTACACCCCCACCCGTCACCTACGGTCATCTGCTGACAACCTTCTAGTGGTACCTCCCCTCAAGAGCGCCCGAGCGCAACACAAACTCTGCCTGGCTCCCCAATTGTGGAATCATCTCCCCACCTCCATCAGAAGCACAGACTGCCTTCTCACCTTCAAGAGAAGGCTTAAAACTCACCTATTTAAAGAATTTAATGGCACTTAGGAATAGTTTGGCACTTCACATAATCTAAAGTGCTTTAGAACAATCTGTTGGTCCCCATATGGTGACTTTCCAGTGTTGTTTGTTGTATCTCTTGCTTTATGTTCACAATTGTTGTGTTATGCATTTATAGTTCTTCCCTTGGCACTTATTGGTTCTCATGATGTATGATTCACGATCTAAAAAACCGACTGTATTTGGGGTCTATCACGTTGCTCAATGACTGATGCTCTTTGTAAAAGCTCTCTCTTGTAAGTCGCTTTGGATAAAAGCGTCTGCTAAATGAATAAATGTAAATGTAAAATCCACCACCAGCTCCTTGGTTTTGCTGGTGTTGAGCATAAGATGGCTGGTGTCGCACCACTGCACAAAGTTCTCCACCAGGGCCTTATACTCCTCCTCCCTGTCCTCTGTGATGTAGCCCAAAATAGAGGAGTCATCCGAGAACTTGGGGGGGTTCCTTGGGGGGCGCCGGTGTTGTTCACCACCACCTCAGACTGACAGCCCTGCAGCCTAACATACTGTCATCTGTCTGTCAGGTAGTTGTGGATCCAGGCTGTCAGGGAGTCTTCTACACCCATCACTGCTAGTTTGTCTGCCAGCAGTGATGGCTTGATGGTATTGAATGCGCTGGAGAAGTCGAAGAACACGATCCTCACCATGCTCCGTGGTGTGTGTAGGCCCTCTGCAGCATGAAGATGACAGCATCTTCTACCCCCCCCACACTCTCCTGATATGAAAACTGCCGGGGGTCCAGGTAGTCCTTCACCTGGGGCTTAAGTTATTGCAGCACCAGCCTCTCCAGGGTTTTCACGACCTGAGGTGTTATGGCGACAGGTCTGTAGTCGTTTGGAGTACTGGGCCGTCCCTTCTTTGGCACAGGGACAATGCATGAGGTCTTCCAGAGCTGTGGGACCCTCCTCGGTCTTAGAGATAGACTGAAGAGATGCTGGAATGTGTCCGCTAGCTCTCCAGCACACACCTTCAGTACCCTGGGGTTGATGTTATCTGGTTCTCTGGCCTTGTGCGTGTTCACTCTGGAGAACTGCTTCCTCACCTGCTCAGATGCTATTAAGCTGTGGGCGTCTCCAGTTGTGGGGCATGTTCCCTGGTTCCAACCGGTAGGGGTAGGAGGCACCTGCTGCTGGGGTGTGAGGGGGTTAGGTGAAGTGGGGGCTACAGCTGCCTGGGGTGGGGTGCATTGGAGAGGGTTGGAGGGGGACGATGGGGGGTGACGACAGGGGACAGGTTGGTCGAACCTGTTGAAAAAGCAGTTCAGGTCATCTGACGGTTGCACGTTGTTGAAGACTGCCTGAACCCCAGTGGGGTATTCCACCCAGGGCCGGCTCTAGGCATAGGCAACATAGGCGGTCGCCTAGGCGCTGCAGGGGCGCTGGAGGGGCGCTGCAGCTTTAATCGATAATTAATAATATACTTTTCTTTTGAAAATTTACCGGATGCTCTCGGTTAAATCCGGTTAAGTCTGCAAACGATTAAAAAAACTGTCCTCTTTTGGAATCGCTCGCGCTCCCCCCCCCCCCCCCCCCCCCCCCCCGCTCGACAGAAAAAGACAGGGCTGAACTTGGGTCCGGGGGGGTGGGGTGCTGCGAGCGATTTCCAAAGACGGGGGGGCACGCGCAGTTAATCTCGCCTAGGGCACTAAATTAGGTAGAGCCGGCCCTGATTCCACCTCTCATTCCAGTCTTGTGAAGCCAAACACCATGTCAACATCTGTGGCAGGTAAGCCCTTCCCTACACTATAGTGGGCATAGTCCAGTACAAAATGGCAGGTTTAGTAAGAGTAGTCTAGTTTGTTACTGACCAATAATGTTGAACTTTTTATTTGACCTTCATGTTGTGTATGACTTTAGGTTCAGGTGCAGGTCACCTTTTTGAAATCTAAATAAAAAGTGCTTTCATGTTTTCACATACCAAAACAATCTATTGAAATTATTATTCATAGTACCAGGTACTCAGTTTGATGTCCCAGGGTACAGGATTATTAAAAGTTTGGTTGGGATATGAGCCAGTGTCTTCTGTTATTTCCTCCTCTCCCCAAGCCTCTCACATACTGAAGGAGGACCAGGCCTCCAGGTCTCTGTACAGGTCAGTAAGAAACTCTCCTCTCTGTTGTCACTGGTGCTATAATCGAAAACTCAACTCCACCGCACCAAGTGTATTGTTGGACAATGGAACTGAATATTGTTTGCCATGCTCATATTTATGAAGCGTGAAGTGTTCTTGACATGATCCTGTCCCTCTGAGACCTTGTCCCAGTCTGTTAGTGACTGTGTTGGCCTCTTTATAGGGCAACCATGGCCCGGGACCTCTCTCAGGCTCTGATGGGCCTTCAGCTGGACTGGGCCAGCATCAGAGTTCCAGGGGTCCAGGCTGAAACACCTAGGGTCCCTGGTAAAACTATGCAGCGGCTCACAAAGGACCAGCTGCAGTGCCTGGGGTAAGAGATTGCAGTCAAGGCTGGACTGGTGTCACAGCTTACATTCAGTCCTTTAACAGACACTCTTATCAAGAGCAACTTACAGCAAGTACAGGGACATTCCCCGAGGCAAGTCGCGTGAAGTGCCTTGCCCTTGAACACAAATCACGTTGGCACAGCCAGGATTCGAACCAGGAAACTTCTGATTACTAACCTGACTCCCTTACCGTTCAGCCACCTGATCCCACTTATTTGATAGTCCTACAATCCATAATACTGTGTGTTTGCCTCTTCAAAGGTTGCCAATTATGGGTCAGAGCTGCTACCTGAACGCTACTGTTCAGTGCATGCTAAAGATGGAGGCCTTCTGCCGGGAGCTGCTCCAACAACAGGACATCTGGTGGAACAATCCAGCCACCAGCCTTCTCAAGTACGCACACTCCTCTTATCAAGATCGATTTATCTGTGACTCAGAAAAAGCTATTATACACTTCTTGAATCTTGTCACCCTTTTTGCTCGCCACCTCTTTTCCTGTCTCTCTTTCTCTCTCCCTCCTCATCTCTGTCCATGCAGGTGCTTTGTGGACGTTCGGGTGGCTAGATACGCCCATCAACCATCGCACAAACGCGGCGTCCTGAAGGCACACAACACACACACCATGCGTAGGTCAGTATTCACACATACACGACACACCATTCACAAGTGAGTATCCACACACACATACACACCATATATAGGTGAGTATCCTCACACAAAACACACCATCCACATGTGAGTGTCGGCGCACGCAACACACATATACTATTCAAAGGTAAGTGTCCACGCGCACACACACGCACAACAGACGCTCACATTGACAGCACCACAGTGGGTTGAACAGGTGAGTATAATCATGATTGGCTCTACCTTACATAACAGACCACTCTCCACCTCCTATAGGTCACTACATCTGCGACTGCCAGTACTCAGAGGGTGACCCCGAGGACAGGACCGACCGCTGGCTCTCCTACAATGACGACAACGTCACAGAGACGACCGGCGAGCTGGTCTGCCAGCGCAGGCAGAAGAGCACATACTTGCTGTTCTACGAGAGACAGGTACAGAAACACTGACTTCCCCACGCAGCCTGACCCTCACTCATCTCCCTCAACCTCACCGGTCATGTTTGGTAACGTTCATCCATATCTAACTGCTTAATACTAGTGAAGATCCTGCCCCACGCTGATGTTTATGTTCTCTGCTCCCTCAGCAGTAGAGAAGACTCTACACATGGCAGAGGGGCTGTGCCAGATCCACCCATCCACAGAACACAACCGTCTTTTTCTGCCAGTCCAAATCTGCCGGAGCCAAGGCCTGAATCAGGGCCGGAGCCAAGGCCTGAATCAGGGCCGGAGCCAAGGCCTGAATCAGGGCCGAAGTAGGACTCATTTTTCAGTCCTGGTGTTTCATATCTGCCATAGTGCTTCCTGCACCGCTCCGAACAACCTCAACATTAGCTTACCATCTCGTCGTCTTTTGTTGTTCATCTTCAAGAACATTTGGACGCGTCAGCTTCTAGAGCAGGGTGGATCACATCGTGAACCTGCAAGCTGCAATCTGTGCGTCTGAAGAAATACTAATGGGATGTTCGGATCATGTTAAAGACTTGGTTATTTGAATCTCGTTCATTAAAAAGAACGAACCCTTGTTCGAATCATCAGTTATTTTCAACGGGCGGGGGGTGGGGGTGGAGGCGGGGTGTTGTATTCCTTTCCATTTCTAATATTTTATTCCATTTATGTATTCCATTTATACTCATGTTTTGGGGGGTGAAATCATGACACATGATATCAACTATTCATTATTCATTATGTAACTATTCATTCATCATTACCACCATTCTGTGGTAACTCCACAGAACTCCCTTGCACTATCACTAGTGCAACCAAATATGATCTGAGAGTTTAATTGAATTCTGTAAGTTTTCAATATACTGTATTTTTAAAACTGTGTATGGGATGTTGTACAATTTGATGTACAGCTAAAATGAGTGTACATTCAGATGTACTCACCTTGGAAACCTTGAAGTCTATATTCAAGAACCCAAACAATATAAAGAAGGTACTTGATGATGATAGTTGATGGTTAATACTTTAACAACCTGATCAAATAATTTCTATAGACACAGCTTTACTAACTAGACTTGAATGATGGAAAATGCGTGCGTAGCAACCCTTGGAAACAAATACAGTGTATCAACAGGAATAGAATATGACTGTACAATTCATACTGATCTTCATTTCAATATGTCTGAAAGATGATTGACCTGGTACACTCACATACACACAAGGAATCAGTTGTCATCAAGCATGTAATTTAATACCATGTAATTTCACATACATTAAAAGGACAAACGGCAGATATGACAGTGTAATTATCTCCATCTCCACCTCTCCACCTCAATAACCTGAAAACATCTAAATATGGTCAAATAAATTTGAGTGTAAAACTGCGGTACCACTGACAAAATACATTCAAAATACAAAAACAATGCGGCTCAGCAGCACCTTGCAGCACATCCGAACAGTGAGCCGCGAATCCACGTGCTGTGGTATTTGCATACCCATAGGCGACTCTAGGTTTTAGGGGGGGGCTGATGTGAGGGGGGGCTGATGTGGTCATCTTAAAAAAAAACATGCTCAAAATTAATAGTAGATTTTTTATTAATCATGGAAGTAAAACAAACCATGATAGAACATACAACGCTGACCTCATTTCAAAATGTTCTAAAATAATTTACTCAGTTTTTTACATTATTTGGAAAATGTAAATTTAAAAAAATAAAATAAAAATAAACATTTTCACCTATATGCATACATCATTCAGTAATGTATTTCACGTATGTGTGTAATATTTACGTCTTATTGATCTGAAATAAATCCACGGGGGAAATGCTTGCCTTGCACACAACACCCTAAAACTTCCCACTGTGATTTTGCACCAATGTTTGCACTACTGTGTATTTTATCCAAGACTTGCAAGAGAGAGCTTTACACAAGAAGTCACTAAGCATAGCAACGTGATAGACCCCAAACAGATTCAGATTCAGAATCAGAAATACAGAAAATTAATAACTGCTTTGCACTTCTGGCTGGATGCTAACTGTATTTCGTTACCCTGTACTTGTACCTGTGTAATGACATTAAAGTTGAATCTAATCTCAGAATATACACAGTATGAACAGTATAATCAGAATATACAGGGTACAAAATGTGGCAGAATACATGGCTCATTTTTACTTTTTTAATTTTCTACCTCTGTTGTATACTACAGTGTATAAACTAAACAAATATGAATAGCTTCTGCACCATCAGTACTTGTATTTTTTGATACTGAGGAAGGAATTTCACATTTAGAAGGGCCCTCTGACCTCCAGATGTAAATGTTGATTCCTGTCTGTCTCCTAAATCCTGTAGATACACATTTGCGTAACACCAGTTAATCAAAGGAAGTCTAGTCCCAGTTTGAGCACTATGTTAAAATGTGTGCAGATCACTTTCCAAAGAGTGGTTTGATCACTATGTTCAGGGGTCTCCAATCCTGGTCCTCGAGGGCCGCTGTCCTGACAGTTTTAGATGTTTCCTTGCTCCAGCACACCTGATTCTAATGAAGCGTTGTTATCAAGCTCTGTGGAGGTGTGCTGGAGCAGGGAAACATCTAAAACCATCAGGACAGCCAGCGGCCCTCGAGGACCAGGATTGGAGACCCCTGACTATGTTAAATGTGCCCCCACCTAATGTCTAGATGGTCATATTGAGGAGGGCACTGATGGGATCTTTTCTTTTTGGAGCTTGTGTTTTGTATATTACAACTGATCATTTTGCTTGTCTATATATATTTTCAGGAAGAAGAGAAGCAGGCTGAGGTCAGACCTGCCAATGTGGACACACCAGTGGAAGGGGTAAGCTTTTTCACAGTATCTATTGGTCAGATACCGTTGGTGCAGCAGCTATGGTATCATCTTTTTTTCTTTTCCATAGGACTCAAGCCATAGCCATTAAAACGGATTCTGATTCTGATTATGAGTGGGTTTATTTTAAGAACTGTTCTCTGTCAAAGTGGACCTGCCTGAAATCCTGGGCATGGGGGAAGAGAACCAGGCTAAGGTAGTATGGGAGGGTGTGGAATGACCTAGAAAAGGAAACGATCTTGGAGCCCTTCAAGTTCACATTTCACAACACAGAAGATGTGGAAATTCTGTGCAAAAATAATGGACCAAAGAAAATATTTGGCCTATTCTGAATGTCAAACAGATGAATGAGTTTATTGTATGCGAGAATAAAGTCTAATCATTTTGTGACTTGGTGTGTTTTACATGTTATCATTGATAATTTAATAATTGGCTTGGATTACACTGTACATATCAGCACAAGAACATAATTGGCATATATATAGAGCCAAACATGGAAAAACAGCAGTGCAATAAGGTTCAATGACAATTTATTATGAATATAATGAAAAGGCAGTGAAGTATTGTATAGTACACAATAAAATGTATAGGCTTATGACGTCTTACGAAATGTAGGCTGATGAATACGAGTCATAACTTGCACTGAGCTATGTTATTGATAACCTCCATTGTTTTCAGTTATCAGCATTTTGACCTTATCTTTTCACGATCCTCAGCTTTGTAGTAGGCTACAAATACATTATTGAGCCCCGAGTCATATCATCCACCATTCATTTTTCGTAATGACTAAGTTGTAAAATTACGCAGTGCAGTGTATATTAGTCTGGCTTCTTGTCTAAAGTTTACTATATACATATGATATAACGATTTAAACTATAGACAAGGAATTAATAGATTTAACGTCATTTAATGTGTTTACTAATTAATGCATTTGGGAGGAAAACCGGAAATGCGCTTTTATATGCATTCGCGCTTTTATTTTGAGATTTCGCGCTTTTATTTTGAAATTCACTTCCTGCCCTGTTGTAGAGCTGCCGCACCGTAGAGGTGCCCCACTGTGGAGGACTGCAGCCAGGTGCCTCTCGGAAATATCGGCGTGTCTGCTGAGGCAGACCCATGGCCTGATGGAGACTTGGAGAAGTTAGGTGTCTTTACCGGTCTTTACCATATGTCTAATGTCTATGGTCTTTACCATCTGGAGTTCAGCAGCGGCAGTGTGAAACATGACCCTCAGAGGGCGCTGTTGTTCCATGATCAACTCAAAGCAGGTTATGACATTTTTTGTACCTTTCCCTACATAATCCTTCGTGCAACTACACACCACCTCCGTGTTGAATTATGACCATATTATATCACCATCCATCTGATTGCCTCTCTCCATCTCTCTCTTTGTCCATCTCGCTCTCCCGTTCTCTTTGTGTAACCGTCTACCATCCTTATTCACCAGTAACCATGGTAACCCCAAGGCAGGTTCCAGAATGTTGACACTGGGAATAGACCTGTTGCCATTAACGCACAACCCAAGAACACACACTCACACGTAAACACACGCAAAGTCACACACAAAGGGAGGGAAAGAAAAAGACAGAAAGCTGCTTCATCGCAGGCTTCGTACAGCTTCGGCCATAATGAAGCTTTCTCCATTATCGGATTCAGTGCAGCTCAACAGAGTGGCGAGAAACCAAACAAGGTTTACTGTGCAGAGCACGGGGCTGTACTGTGCCTGCTTTGAGTTGCTGTTTTAATTGATCCAGTAGATCAGTGATGTAACATCTAGTGATGAGTTAGGTTCATGCCGCGAGGAGAACTGCACAACTGTCATTGGTTGTGTTCTTTGAAAGTATAAATCCTTCCCGATGCTGTTTAGTGTGGATGTGGCCACTGTCTCGCTCTCTCTCTTTCCCTCTCTCTGATGTAAGATCTTCGGCATCTAGTTGCTATTAGATACTGCTGGGCCTGTCACCATGGCAGCAGATTCTCAATCATAGTCTCTCAGAAATATTAATGATTTCGATTCACACTGACAGACACAGACTGTATGAGAGATAATGACTTAATCCAGCCTTACAATAAATACATCCAGCCATACAATACTGTCAACGACAATTCTGTGGCAATTTATTGTAGAATCTAAATGTAATACATATGTAATTTGATGTGTGTATGTGTGGGTATGTGTTGTGTGTGCATGTGGGTTTGCATTGTGTGTGTGCATGTGTGTAGGGTTGCCCACCAGAAGCTGCCGTTTCAACATGATTCAGCTTTAGTATCTATAGGAGTCTAATATTACTGAGAGCAGACGTACAAACAAACATACAATCTCCACACATATACAAACATTCTAGAAAGAATCACTAGCCAAGCTTGGAATTGTTGTTTGTAATGGTGCTGAAGCCCAGCGTTAGATAAGGGTTCGAGTCAGTAATTGCGGTAGGTTTGAAAAAAAGAAGGTATTCTGTTGCTATGCAATTCATCCTGACATGGAAAAATGAACCGTTTAAAAAGAATCACCTTCCTTTCTCCCGCTCTCAGCCTCTCTCATGCATACCCGCACAGACACCCCCACATTCACACACACAAAAGCGTTCACATAATCCAACGTAGTCATCAGCCATTTGATTCCTTATTGTAACACGTCAAACTGAAATAGTCCTGGTTCCAGAGAAACATTACTACTCACTCAGATCTGGGACTACACTGTTTTCTTTTCTGAAATATACATAGTGAAAAGATGTTTGCATCTATGCACACAATAGTTCTGGGAGACAAAAGAGCAGAGGAAAAGGAGGAGAGAGAGGAGAGGAAGCAGAGCTCAGGTTTTTTTTCTTCCTCTCCGATAAAAGCAACGCTCTCACAGAGTTGCTATGGCAACCTCTTCTCATTCCTTTCGGCATGCTAGCACTCACTGCTGTCTTTCTGCGCGTGTGTGCGTGAGTGTGTGATCTTGAATCAGCCAAATTGTTAGAATTATTTTGGTAATGTTGATATAGTTGATACTGTTGTTAGGCCATGTATGTGCTTTTTAAGATTTGTCTTGGAAGTGCTTGGAAGATAATTGTAGGAAGATAATGGGTCAACATTAAAGAACGAAGCTTCCATGAGAATATTCTTTTATTTATGTTGTAGTGTTTCCGCCCTTGTTGGAATAAAAAGAGGAGCCAGAGAGATGGACTTGGGATCAGTTTTGAAATTTGCCATAAGCGCTTCTCTGCTGGTCTCCTCGCGAGTCGAAATTTAACCCTGGTTGTCCCTTTGTCTTTCTTATTTTGCTGATCCAGATTTAGATTTGAACCCAACACTAATGAAGGAGAGAACCATTAGAGAACTAAATTGTGCAACAAGAGGCCTCAAAACCACACATAAAGACATACTGTATATATGTAAACGTGACTTGAAAATGAAAAATATGTTGGAGAAATACGGATGAAACGTATGAAAGTAATATGTTGGATATCATTGTGCCTGTGTGTTTGGGTATGCATGTGTGTGTGTTTGCATGCACGTGTGGGTGTGCATGAATGTGTGTGCACACATGTGTGTGTGTGTGCCTAAAACATTGCTTTTCTGAGACCCCCCAGTTTCTTTTTCCGAACACTTAAAAACCTACGACAATCCTCCCTTCATCACCACTCATCCGACCGCAAACTTAATGCATTCGTCCACTTCCTCCTACTCTCCTTGCAGCTGGAGTCTACTTTGGGAGGGGGGGGGGGGGGAGTACCACTCCCGCCCCAAGCACTTACTGTCTTTAATTCAGCCTCTCCCTTTCTTCCAGTGTCACTCCGCCATCAAGCAGGTCTCTCAAGCTCTCTCAAGCTCTCTCAAGCTCTCAAAGGGTAAGCTGACCTTTCTCTGCAGCCACATACAAACGCCCCACTAAACAGTGAATAAGCAGGAAATTGCTTTAAGAAAGCTTATATTATAAGATAAACACGGACATGAATTGAACTGAGTGCTGTCCGTGGTCACTACCCACCGTAGATTCAATTGAGAACATATATATACATGCTCTATACCGATGGTGGGAAAGTTTTAAACATTTCCCTGCTCTAGCACACCTGATTCAAATGAATGGGTTCATTATCAAGCTCTGTGGAAGCCTGATAATGATGCTTCAGTAGAATCAGGTGTGCTGGAGCAGGGAAACATCTAAAACCGTCAGGACAGTGGCCTCTGAGAACCAGGATTGCCCACTTCTGGTTTATACTGGTCCTAGGGAGCCACTGTCCTGAAGATTTTAGCTGTTTCCCAGCTCCAGCACCCCTAATTCTAATGAAGGGTTGTTATCTAGCTCTGTGGAACAGACTCTTCATTCATGTCAGGTGTGCTGGAGCAGAAACATCTAAAATCTTCAGGACAGTGGCTCCCTAGGACCAGGGTTGCCTACCCCTTTCGTAGAGTTTGAACACAGTTGCAAGGAAGAGGCCAATGGGGATGCCCTTTAGGATGCAGCTCTACCAACACATGCACACACACATACATACACTCTTATTGCCATGGGATTTCTGTTCTCAAGAGTGCTGAATCATTGTCATTATTTGTTGAGGAGAAGACCAAACTTCAGTCTGGCAATTTCAGTTTTTACCTTGACAGTCAACAATGGAGGATGACTGGCTGAACAGAGTGAAGCATTAATACAAAGAGAGAGAGGGCGAGGAGGAGAGGGAAGAGAGGAGGAGAGAGGGAAGAGAGGAGGAGAGAGGGATGAAAGAGAGAGGTGAGGGAGGAGAGTTCTCATTAGAGTATTGTTGGAGGTCGGTAGACCCGGATTTCCTGTGCTAACAATTGGAATGGAACCCTTACGAACGAACAACTTCTCTTATGTTGTTTATGAACGTTAAACTTGTGAACTTGTGTGCAGTGACAGGGGCAAAAGGGAAAAGACTGAGGATCAAAGAGAAAGAGAAGAAGACATGTGAATAGGGAGATGGAGAGGGGCACAGATGAAGGAAGGTAGAGGAAGACAGGAAAAGGGGAGGGGCTGACGGGGACAGAAGAACTGCTGAGTGCTCCTCCTCTACCTCCACCTAGTTCAAAGGCCCTGTCTGCTGAGGAAAAAAAAAACGAAGAAAAAAAGAGAAGGAGACAGAGAAAGAGGGAGACAGAGAGCGAGAGAGGGAGGGAGGGAGGGAGCAAGGGGAGGAGGCGACATAGCTAGAGCGAGAGTGAGGGAGACAGAGAGAGTGAGCGAAAGAGAGGGGGATAGAGAAAGGGAAGGAAGGAAAGCGATAGGGAGACAGAGAGAGAGAGAGAGAGGTGTGAGAGAGCGAGAGAAGGAGGGACCAGTGCACAAAGCCTCAGTTTGTGCAGTTTGTTCTTTTGCATCAGAGGAAGAGACAGAGGGAAGAAGGACATTCTAGCAGAAAAACCGGGAGATCCACAAATGTGTCACAGGAAGGAGAAAACAATCTTTTTGGAAAACACCAAAGAGTGAGGCAACAGAAAACAGAGAGGAGAGAACGAGGAGGAGAGGAGTGAAGAAGAGTGGCAGAGGAGGAAAGGAGAGGGTGATGTAGCCAGACCTTCTCTCACGGTAAGGAAGCTCATATGTCCATGCACATTAGTTAGCGTTAGTTAGCATCACTGTACTAGAGGAGTGAAATATATACACAGGCTGTAGTAGGTGTTACCATAATAGAAACAATATGTGGTGTTTAGACTATAAATGTGTCAAATGAGTGTGTGTGTGTGTGTGTGTTTATATATGTGTGTGTGTGTGTGCGTGCGTGCGTGCGTGTGTGTGTGTGTGTGTGTGTGTGAGGGTGCGTGCGTGTGTGTACGTGAGCGTGTTGTGGCAATCATGGATGCACACTAATGCAGCTCTCTTTCCACTGAACGGATTAATATCCAGCCCTCCTCTCCCTCTCAGTCTTCCCTGTGTCTTTACTGTTGCAGTGCTGTTATCACAGTCACACAGCACAGCAACTCTGAATCCTGCAGTGGGCAATCTCAGCTACAGCTTAGCATTTTTCCTCTCTCTCTCTCTCTCTCTCTCTCTCTCTCTCTCTCTCTCTCTCTCTCTCTCTCTCTCTCTGTCCCCCCCCCCCCCCCCTCCCTTCCTGGGTGGGTTTGTTCCACAGGGAGAGAGGACATGCAGGAGGATTGGGCCGGAGCTGGCCAAACAGAGCATAAATATAATGAGCGTGTTTGTTTATTAGTCTGATTGCGCTGCAGAGCAATGGAGGATTTGATTGGTCCTAACGTAGAATGAACGTGTCATCAGGTCATTATTTGTTCTCCCCAATCCAGTTGTTCGCTGGCTTTTAGAGCTCTATTATAATAATGATGTTGTGTTACCAGTGTGTCCTCCTCAGTGTCATGTCATGCCCTCCGCATCCAACACCAACGCAACCTCAGCGTACGCTCAAACGCTGAAATGCGAGGTGGAAAACCTCTAAGATGTGATTTATCGGTGAATTGTGCCTTTCGAGTAAGTTAAGTGGAATCACTACACGATTCCACAGTTTTTATCGTCCCAGAAAATAAACTGCCTGTTCAGTCCCATGTCTGTCCACCCCAGTAACCACAAACCCCCTTTGGCCAGAGGGACACACACATACACATACACGCACACGCGCACACACACACACACACTCACACGTGTACACACGCACGCACATAGACACACACACGCACAGGCACACACAGGCACAGGCACACACACAGGGATGGATTCACAGGACACATCTTACTGCTACTGACAAACATCAGGTGCCGTGTCTTAAAACCTGACTTTCTGCTTCCATATTGGGGTGTTGATATGAACACAAACACACCCACATTCATGGTGTCCAACATCATTGTGTAATTACTCACTGGTTTTGCCCACATTCATTTAGATGATGGTGTCAGTCTATATAACGTCATCGCTCACCCCACAAGTGTTTGTCAAACACGAGCCAGAACGAGCGAGAGATCAAAGAACACTAATAGAAAGAGAGAGAATAATAAGTAATAATAATAGAATAATAAGTAATTTAGGAAAGGTACATTTTGTATTAGAAAAGAAATCTATTTTCATGATTGTATCTCCACACGTCCTCCTCCACTCACTGTCCAGTCCTCCGTCCGCTCCTCTTCGCCTCTGGTCAGTAAGGAGTCATCTTGCCTTTCTAATCACCTTGTACTGTGGGATGTCGTATATATATACTATAATGTGTGTGTTTGCATGTGTAATTTGTGTGTGTGTGTGTATCATTACTATGAATATAATGTACTGTTCAGTGCAGGGCCGGCTCTACCTAATGTAGTGCCCTAGGCGAGATTACTGCGCGGGCCCCCCGTCTTTGGGAATCGCTCGCATCGCTCGCCATCGACCGCCTATGTCGCCTATGCCAAGAGCCGGCCCTGGTTCAGTGGCCCAGAAGAGCTGTCTGTCTGAAGATATGTTTCAGGAGAGTAGAGGGGCAGTGTTAGTCTGAGGTACAATTCTCTGTTTACAGCCAAGAGAAAGAAGAAGGAGGAAATCCATGTGTGGAATTATACACACACACACAATGACACACACACACACAAACCCGCAGAAATGGAGCCAAATTTTAACGGATAAATACACACAGTGAGAATGTAAGCGCAAAGAAGAAAAATAGGGCCATCAAAAATAGATGGAACAGAAATCCATTATTGAACATGAGGGAATGTGGAAACACAGAGAGACTGCAGATCAAAGGGACTGGGTGAGGAAGCTGGAAGGTACAGCTAATAAATATTCCTACATTTCTCTCTCTCTCTCGATCTCCCCATTTCTCTTTGATTACCCTCAATTATTTTACTCAAACTCCCATGATTGTAAGATTTTTTTTTTCTTCACAATTGCATCAGGCTACAGGTGTGCTTCATAAACCTGTGTGGGATACATCTGTATGTATACACCACACGAACACGCACACAAACACCACACACACGAATGCCCACATTCAGAGCTGCTAACTGGATTAATTGAAACCCAAGGGGCTGTTTGAGTGCTAATGGTTTGGGTGCATCCTCTTGGTGTGTGAGTTAGCTCTATCTAATTTCCCCTCTAACTACTTAGTGGAGAAGCTTTCCTTCTTGGTAAGCATCTCGGTGCAACCCATCCTTCTTCCCTTCTGTCCTCACACAGACCCCCCACACACACGCATACACACACATACACACACACTCATACATCACACAAAGACCTGGATAGTTTTCCGGTATCGTTTCCTGGATACGGCAGAAAAGTCTCCAAGCTGCAGAATCAGGTGACAGAATATAATGCCTGCTGAAAGGCGCTTTTCCCTGATATGCAACTGTACAGCGGAACTAAAGATGTTTCAATGGAATAGGATGGGAGGTCAGCAGGCGCAGGAAAGACGCTGCAGATGAATCGGTGAGACGCACTGAGAGGGAATTTTCCTCAAACTCTTTGGAACGCAATTGGATAGAATGCTGTTTTGGTATTTTCCATTAGACATAATAATAAGAATATTACCTCATTTAGCAGGCATTTTTATCCAAAGCGACTTACATTAAGTACAGGGACAAGTCCCCTGAGACAAGCAGGGTGAAATGCCTTGCTCAAGGACACAACATCACATAGCCGCACAGCCAGGGTTCAAACTCACGACCTTCCGATTAGAAGGCCAACACCTTACCTTGGTGACTCATATGTCACCCTAGCCTTCAGTTCTCGTTGTTCAGCAGAGCTTCCATCTTCTCCGTTCATGTCATCGTGTTGGTTTCAGTCTTGTATGTTCAGACTGCATTTGGGTTAAACATGTAGACATAGTTATTTCAACAGATGATATCTGAATGCCCTGACTGGAACAGAACTGACCTTGTGAAGCAGAGAAGCAGGTCTCCATGGCAACTGTGTAGCAAGCAACTACTGCATAGTGTCCTCTGTGTGTGTGTGTGCGTGCGTGTGTGTGTGTGACGGGGGATGACGATGCTAAGCGCCAGTGAGAAGGAGATGAAAGGAAGATATATATATATGACCATGTACAGAATGAAAAAAAGCTATTTCCGGTAAATATACATCAGTAAAACCCACAGGTGTCAAACTCCAGTCCTCGAGGGCCGCTGTCCTGAAGGTTTTAGATGCTTCTTGAGCAGGGACAGCGGCCCTCGAGGACTGGAGTTTGACACCCCTGGTATAACCTATCTATGCATGTGTATACTGTGTGTCTCTACATGTGTTTGAACAGGTGTGTGCTCGTGTCTACGAGTGTGTGAGCGTGTGTTCCTGTAAAGTTTCCAGTTCTTGTCTACAGTCGATATTAGATAAACCTTTATTTGTCCCCAGTAGTACAATAGTAGTTCAGCAGTAGCAGAATCCATGTTACCACAGCAGGGTAAGTTCAACTCTGTGGAGCAGGGAACTTAGAACAGCTGTGGAATAGAACATCCGTTAGAAGAACAGAACACTGCAGCAGACTAGAAGCTTAGATCTGAAAAGAATACAAATTACTCAGTGGTGGAGTTGTGGGTAATGGTGGCAGAGCACATAATGTGAACATGATTATATATAGAGAGCTTTTTTTTACCTTTTTCAACACACATGGTATTTCATAAAAGGAATATAAAATTAACAAGCTAAGCACCGCGATGTGTGTTAAATAGATTACTGTTGTATGATATCAGGTTACCATCCCGTATGTTATCCTTCAACAGCCCTTTCTCTCGTTCTCCTGTACCTCTACTTGGGCTGCTCCACAGAGCAGTCAAGCTAATCTCCCTCCCACCAGCACCACACAGCAGAGGCAGAGGGTTTATCTAGACCGAACAGAGTGAGGCTGTCTAATATACAGACGACTAACCATACTCCCTGTCAACACAACACCATTCTATCCAACTCTCACACGTGCATATTCACACTCCTCCACCTCAATTAGTGCTGCGGAAAGGTCGCACCATGGTCTGATATCAAAGTTTTCCACAGAGGAATTTACATATCTGATATAGATAGAAGCTTAATGGTCCGGTGATTAAAATGGCGTCTTTGATCAACAGTTGGGAGCAGTTTATTAGCACTTAAACCCTCGCCTTTGCATCTTTCTTTCACCATCCCTCCAATCCATGTCTCTTCATCTCCTGTTTGAAGCGTCTTCTTTCTACCTCCTTTGTCTCAGGTGTGTTGTGATGAAACCAGACCGCTCCCCTGCTGTGTGTCTAATCACGAACCTTTATACTCGAAACCGGAGCCAGCGTGCTTCCTTGCAGAGCTTCCTTTCCTTTGACGTCGAAGGACAAACCGACAAGCCCTAAAAATTCTCTCGCCTTCCTCCCTCTCTCTCCCCCCCCCCCATTCTCACCTCTACCTCCCACTCCTCTTACCTTCACACCCCCTTCCCCAACCTCTCCCTCCTCTGAGCGAATGATTCAGCCTGTTTGTGTGAGTGTGTCCTTGCCTGTTGTGTGATCACCAGATGATTACATGATCCAGTTAGGAGCCAAGCACACAGTATGAGAGCCTGCCCGACACTTCCACAGAGTGCTACTAATGAGGGAGCCTCTCCCCCCTCTTCTCCCTCCCTCCCTTCTGATCACCCTCTCCTCTCGTTCTCTGCCCACTCCACTCCTCTCCTTCCCCCCCATCCTCCCTTTACACTGTCAATAAACTGAAAATGTTGGTGGAGATACGCCTGTCCTTCTAATGTCTGTTATCCTCTGTTTCTCTCTGTGTGTCTCTGTGTTGCAGTTTGGCGCCCCATCGCCTCCACCTGACACAAACCCCTGTCAAGATGTAACAGCAACAGTCTACTTTCCACTATCCACAGAGACCAACCAATGACCATCAGCCACACTACAGCCCCTTTAACTTGCTAGCTGCCGTCTGTAGACTTCAAAACAATAACCCTAGAACAAATTCAGACTGTGTTTGTCTACCAACTCTGTACCGTAAACATGTGGAAGGCCACACCCCTTGTGTTGCAGTCTCAGCTGCTCCTGTTTGTGTGTATGTGTGTGTGTGTGTGGGAGTCGGGTGCTGTGGTGATTCAGTCCCTCCCTTGGCATGTTCCTTGCCCGGGTCGCTGTGTGTGTCAGATCAAGCCTTGGTTCTCTCCTGAGTCTGTCTATTGTGAAGCTCCTACTGTCGACTGTAATGATCTTCTGTTGACTAAGCTTCCCTCAGCCCTCCCTCACAATACACACACCCTGCGCCTGCAAAGCAACCTCCTGTCTGCCTTAGATAATACCGGCTTACACACACTGCCCAACCTTACTGAGCTAGACCTCTCCCAGAACCACTTCAACAGTGTGAGAAGCCTGACACAAAGCCTGACCCTGGCCTCTTTGCTCTCCCTGCATCTGGAGGAGAATCAGCTGACCCATCTCCCCCTGCGTTCCTTTATTTCCTTGCCTGCTCTTCAGGAGCTTTTCCTCAGCCACAACCGCCTCCGTTCCCTGGCCCCTGGAGCCTTCACAGGGCTGGACTCCCTGCTGCGTCTGCATCTCAATAACAACAGACTGACCTCCATCGACCCACGCTGGTTCACGGCACTGCCCAGTCTTGAGGTGCTGATGCTTGGGGGAAATCTGGTGGAGACCCTCCCTGAACAGGGCTTCCGGGCCCTGGGCTCTTTACGGAGCCTGGTTCTTGGGGACATGGGCTTGAAGGGGCTGCCTGAAGGGGCCCTGGAAGGGCTGGATAACCTGGAAAGCCTGTCTTTCTACGACAATCTACTGACTAGTGTTCCCACTCAGGCTCTGAGAAGAGTGGCAGGTTTGAAGTTCCTGGACCTCAACAAGAACCGTATTGGCCTGGTCCAGACAGGAGACTTCAAGAACATGGTCCATTTGAAAGAGTTAGGCCTGAACAACATGGAAGAGTTGGTTTCCATTGAGAAAGCTGCCCTGGAGAACCTCCCTGAGCTCACCAAGCTGGAGATCACCAACAACCCCCGTCTGTCCTACATCCACCCCCAGGCCTTTCTTCAGCTCGGTCGGCTGGAGAGTCTGATGCTCAACTCCAACTCCCTGACTGCCCTGCACCAGCACACACTCCTGTCCCTCCCCAGTCTGCAGGAGGTCAGCTTACACTCCAACCCACTGCACTGCGACTGCCTTTTCCGCTGGGTGGCTGGGGGCCACTCGCACACAGACTCAGACACACACACACATCTGGAGCCGCAGGTTGACGCGTACACACCCCGGGCTGTGAGGTTCATCCAGCCCCAGGCCACGCTGTGCTCCGAGCCTCCGGAACTGAGGGCACGAATGGTGAGAGAGCTGTCTTTGAGAGAGATGTCTGCCTCCTGCCTTCCCCTCATCCCTCCAGGTCCCCTCCCCCCATACATGGGGGTGAGAGAGGGAGGGAACCTGGTCCTGCACTGCAGAGCTCTAGCTGAGCCCCAGCCCAACATCTACTGGGTGACTCCCACCGGGCTGAAACTGGGACCAAATGTGAGCCACGCAGCCAACCACACATCAGAACTGGGCCCCGGGCCTTCCCTTCAAGCCGGTCCAGCCTCGTCCCACCACTCCAAACACGGCCGCCTTTCCAGTCATGCCCAGGGGCTTTCCACTGTTCCAGGCCCCCGGTCCTCCTCCCACTATAACATCCTCCCAGAGGGGTCGCTGGAAATAGTCAAAGTGACGTCCAAACAGGCAGGTTTATACACCTGTGTGGCTGAGAATGCACTGGGCGCAGACACTCGCAGCGTCACTGTAGGCGTGCATGGGAGGAGAGAGGGGGGGGAGGTGCCCTCCAGCCTGCAGGAGGCTCCATTCCTCAGATCCGTCTGGGATTTACAGGTGAAGGAGGTAGGAGAACGCTATGCTGTTTTGTCTTGGACAACCGGCAACAACCTCCCCTTTGCCAAATTATCTTGGCATGTCAAACACTCGGATACACACACACATTCTACTCGTATCTTGGCTGGCACGCCAAGTTATAACCTTACACATCTGCAACCAGGGACCCTCTACCATGTATGTCTGCACAGGGAGATCAGAGAGGCCCCGAGACCAGCAGGGAGCAGGCAGAGAGATAGGAGCCCCCAGTGTGTGTCCCTCAGGACTGTGGAGGACCCAGAGCCTTATGCTGACCTGACCATAAGCCCAGAGCTGACCTCCACAGTCCTGCTGCTGCTTACCCTCACCCTGCTGATGCTGGCCCTCCAACCCTGGCACAGGGAGCCTTGGGAGGGCATGGACAAATCCCACGGTGTCCTTCTGCAGGGGGTCAAAGGTCAGGAGGATATCTTAGAGGTCAAAGTTGAGGAGAAGAAATGCTCAGCCAATCCGATACCAGAGAGGGCTGACCATCCTGGACAAAAAGATGATGGGTTGCAACAGCCAGTGTGATGTGGAGATGCACATGCAGTAACACACACAAACATACTTAAGTACCCAAACACATGGAAAGTTACTTTCAAATAAACTACTTGGTAGATGGCACCAGGAGATGGCATCCAAGATGATATAGTAAGAGATTTGTATTTATTTTATATATGAATATATATTCACATTGTTTGTGTAACAAGATGTATAAAGAAGGATTTTTCCTAAATATGCTACAAACCCGAGAGCTCAGCAGACGATCTGTCTGTATACGACATTCACAGGACCTACCAATGACAAAAGGTCTGAGCTGACATAAATCGGGTCAAACTGAACAGTGACTGAGAGCTACCGAACTATGACCCAATCCCAGAGTTGAATATAAAAGTCTACTGACATCTACGGAGGTTACAGTGGAGTTTCAACTATCACAACTGTCATGGATGTGGAGAAACTGTCAGTTACTGTGATGTACAGGGAACACACAACTTTTTCTTCAATCTTCACAAGCTCACTGATCTGAGCAGCCTGTGTTTCTGTTCCTCTTGGTGTCTTTGTAACCTGTGATGTCACACAAATGAGAGGAGCAGAGGAGGAGAGAAGATGAGGAGGAGAGAAGGAGAGGATACTGGAGGATTCTCAGTGGAAACAGAGATGGATCCTCTGGGGTCAATACACCGAGTTCAGAGAAAACTCGCTTCTTCAGTCCTGTTCCAACCAGTCCATCCAGCCATGTATCCTCAGACACAGAAACATCCTCTGTGTCGTCACATCCTGCACACACTTCATGCTCCTTCAAGGTCTTTTCACATCTAAGAAGTTGATGTGGATAAACCTGTCTAGCTTTTATCACACTTCTTTGGTCTTAAAATCAGCAGTACAATCTATACATTCCTTTACCCATAAGTATTCCCCCTTTCAAAAATGATATACATATGTATGACTGTATTGAATTCTATTTTGAACAATCAATAAAATGTTTTTGATTGATATGTTAATGTTGTCATTTACATCTATTGAAAGACATGTTCAGTGAATGGCTGGTGCGAATGTTCAGTTGCAATGTCGTGACGCGTGTTGGCTCAATTTGCCCTCGGGTGGCTAAAAAAAGGAATAACATATTTTACACCTTAACGTTCCGGTACAGAGGTTAGAGGATGGAAATCTCCAGAAAAGGCTCCAGCTGAGACTTGGCCAGCTTAACTTGTATTTATTCACACAAAACAAAATACTTTTTTTTGTTTTTGAAGGCAAAACACAATATATACATAGTGGTTTATATATGAGTACCATAGTTAAAATGCATGTTGTCATATATATGTTTTTTCTTTTCTAACAACACTACCAGCACTAGCCTGAACACAGAAATCATTGAGCAAGGTCATGTAAAAGTGATTAAGCTACCTCAGAGGTATCCAGACAGATAATGTCCATAGCAATTCTCTTTAGTTCAGTTTGGCCTCTTGAAGTATTCTAAAAGTTGCTACAAGCTTTACACTGCGACACATAACATCAAATCCCTTTTAGATGGAGTTTTGATTTGTGTATAAATCTCCAATAAACGATGAACTTCCTCTCAAGGAAAATAAGTTACAACTGAATGGAATGAATGAATGAAGCATTTAGAGAACATACCTTGTTCCTTTCATTAGCAGTGTACGTTACGGCACAGGAAAAAAAAACAACAATCTGATTTCTTTCAGACCCCAAAATATGTCACCAAAGCCAACGCACGGTGCTTCAATAATAACGCAATAAAAACGCAAATTCTCTGCATCCAAATTTTAGTGGACCGATTTTCCAACAGAGAGCAACAGAGCCGCTGGTGGCAGAAGCTCCGGGTCCGTCCTGGTAACTGTGTTGTCACAGCATATATCCATGATGACCCGACTGTAAAGAATAAGTGTTTTAAGAAATACAAATAAGCTGTGATGCTTCTAATGTTTTCAAATACTCTCGGCTTCTAATGTTTTCCCTTTTTTCCAAAAAGGCCCAGTTGACCCACGTCAACTACATCACGTCATTTACAAAAATATAATTTCTATTCTGCATAACAAACAGCAATATGGATTAGTAATGAATTAGGAGATGATTGGACAAATGAAGTGACTGTATATACACCAAGTCAAATAATAATTAGTAACAGAACAAACTTTGTTGTTAGGAGCTACTTGATGGTGTTAAGCAATAATAAGACTCAACTGTATTCTTTCCAAATACATAGAGCATCTTTTCACATTTCCTGTTGATAAGGCATGAAGTGATGAAGAAATAGGAGGCAACACAATATGCACCCTGTGGTTCATACTGAGTCGGCATAGTATTGGTAAATGTACTGCACACATACCCAGCCTTTAACAGTAAAGGGCTGTTCAATTTCATAGCATTAAGCTAGTTTTGTTGAGATTTAAGGATAAGGACTTCTAGGGGAGAAGCATGTCCTTTACTTTTCCATGACACACACATACACACACACACACACACACAAAGGTACGCACATTTTAACACGCAAGCACACAAGCTTCCACGCCGACAATTTTCTTCGCAAACTCACAACTCCACAGAAGCAGACCAGACACATTCACAACACTTCAGCCATAGTTATAGGTGAAGTTGTAAGAACTTGGCTCCTTTGGCACAGGAGGAGGAGCCTCGGGGATGGTAATGTTCTCCAGGTCGAGGAGGCGGAGCTTCATCTCCATACTGATCAGTGTGTCCAGGTCACTCCGGGTGAGGTCACTGCCCATCTCTCTGCCCAGCAGGGCACACAGCCCATCAGTCCAGATACAGTACTGACACACACACACACACACACACACACACACACACACACACACACACACACACACACACACACACACACACACACACACACACACACACACACACACACACACACACACACACACACACACACACACACACACACACACACACACACACACACACACACACACACACACACACACACACACACACACACACACACACACACACACACACACGTTAATGTTAACACAATGGGAACTGTATGATCCTGTTGACTCTTCAGCTAAAATCAGGCGACTTACCTCATATTTGTTTGGGGCTACAAAGTTGAGGGCCTCATCAGGATCATACAGGATTGAGAAGGCTAGCTCCAACACTTCCTGCTCACAGTAGGAGAGATCCCCCTTCAAACCTCTATACTGGACTAGAACCGCTAACAAGCTAGCAGCTCACTATATTGATGCAGTGCAGCAAGTGGTTCTGACCAACTCTATCAAAGTTACAGTTTGTAGAAGTAAAGTCAACGCAAAAACAAATCTGGCATTCATCTTAAGGATTCCACAATAGAAATGAATGAACTAATCAATACATTTGTATTAAATCCATTGAAAACACGCAACCGGCCCTTTAAGTGTAGTTACCTTGTTTTGTTTCAGAGCGCTCTTCTCTTTCATGTGAGGACAATCCTTCCCGGTCACCACAGACTTGATGTCAGACACAGGGACTGTGGGGAAGAGGAACAGGAGCGCTCGTCTCTTTACAAGGCTGGGACACTTACTCTGCTGCAGCGTTACAGTGGAGAAGGCTGGGACACTTACTCTGCTGCAGCGTTACAGTGGAGAAGGCTGGGACACTTACTCTGCTGCAGCGTTACAGTGGAGAAGGCTGGGACACTTACTCTGCTGCAGCGTTACAGTGGAGAAGGCTGGGACACTTACTCTGCTGCAGCCCCCCCCCCCCCCCCCCCCCCCCCCACCCAACCCCATTTGGTCCAGCTAGTGCCCATTTTTTCTTTTGATCTTATTTGTATCTAATTTGTATTTTACATTACACTTTGTATTCTGTTTTACCCTTATTATTATGTTACATATATGTTCTATGTTTGCTCTTTTCTGCCAAAGTAAAAATAAAAAGTAAACATTTTGTGTTTTTATATCCTGCATAAGCAAATAAAATTGATTCTGATTCTAACTTACTCTTGTCGGTGAGCAGTTCGAAAGGTACTTCCCCCTGGGGAGACTCATCCAGGTCTCCGTAGTGCAGAACCTTGTGGTTCAGGGACAGACGGCAGAACCAGAACTTCTCTAGAGGACAACGGAGAGAAGAGAGATAGCAAGTGTTTGTTGGTTCTTTTCGAGGAGAAAAACCTCACTGCTGAACGCAAGATTCAGAAAGTCTCCCCAAGGAGGGGTCAGGGTTAGGGTTAACCCCCACCTTGCCTCCGACGGTTGCCCAGCTTGCGGAAGCAGCTCCCCTCACACAGGCGGTTCAGCCTCTGCTGCTTGATCAACTCCAGGATCTCAGGCTGGATCCTCTCACGCAGTTCACTGGAGGAGGATCGTCAACAAGGTTAGCATCCTGTCCTACACTGCTCTACTCAACATATTTCCACTCTACAAGCTCCAACAGAGAATATGCATTAAACACACATGGTTTTTTTCATACATTTAAATGTAGTCTGTTAGCAGACGCTCTTATCCAGAGCAACTTACAGCAAGTACAATTCCCCTGAGGCAAGTAGGGTGAAGTGCCTTAGCCCAAGGACACAACGTAATGTCGGCACAGCCATGGTTTCGAACCAGGGACCTTCTGATTACTACCCAACACCCTCGCCACTCAGCCACCTGACTTTCTAGGTGTGTGGCCGTGAGTGAGTCCGGTAGACAGGTGGCTGAGTGGTTAAGGCATCGGATGATTGATCAGAAGGTTGTGAGTTCAATTCCCAGGGCTGTGTCAACATGATGTTGTGTCCTTGCACAAGGCACTTCTCTCTACTTGCCTCAGGGGGGAACGTCCCTGTACTTGCTGTAAGTCGCTCTGGATAGTGACTTAGAGCAAGTACAATTCAAGAGAGAGGAATTGTGTGACTGACATGATGGGAGGAGACTGGAAATCATCCTGGCTCATCCGCTCAGACTGCCGTAGGCGCAGGATCTCGGAGTAGCTCAGGCCTCGCAGCTTGCTCTTCAGCTGGTCCAGGGAGGACGGCTTCATGGCGAGGGCCCGTGTGATCTGCTCACGGACCACCTGCATCACCTGGACACAGAGGGGGGGCCAAACGCATCCTAATCCCATCTCAACAAGCAGCAACAACAACAACAACAAAAACCTCCCTGACTCAACACGGAGGCCCCGTGTCACCATGAACTTAAAAATCGATCAAACGCATGAGGTGAAGAGATGTGCGCTTTCCTGGATGACCTCTGACCTTGTTGAAATCCTCTGCCGTGGCTCTCATCTCCTTCCAGGTCTTGTTTAGAAGCTGGATGCAGACGCAGAAGAACTCCTCCCACGCTCGATCATGAGTGAAGAACATGGGGTGGTAGTCATTACAGCCCTCGTTGGCTAAAAGGACCAGAATACGTGTGAAGTTATTCAGTATTTTGCAGTGAAATGATGGCGATCTCTTATGGTGGAGAAAACTCCCCCTGTTGGTTAAGTGGGGCGGATGCTTTAACCTGTCGGATCTGCTTCATGTAAAAACCTGTTTTTGTTTTAACCGGGGTATCTGAACTGTTGTTTACCAAGCAAGTAGCGTGTGGAAAACTTGAATACTGAAAAGAATAAACACCTTTAAAAGTATTACCAAGCTTGAGTAAGACACTGTTTCACCGGTTAAGATCACCCATTACGGTGGGAGTTACAAAGTTAGGAATTAGCGTGTAAAACCGTACAATACGACAGATGAAATCCAAACAGTTATTCCAGGCTTCCTTTTGATTTGAAATTGATTACAAATTCCTGTACTGGCTGTAAGGTATACAGTAGTATTGTTACTTGCTTTCACCCACACTATTGCACGTTTAAGGTTGATGTTATTTAATTGTAACTTGTTTTAACTGAATGCTCTTGTGGTTCTTCCCTTGTTTCCCCAAAAAACATAGTCTGACTACCCGGTATATTGTTATGATCAGTGACCTATGCTCTTCAGTAAAACTCTTTCCTGGATGTCGCTTTGGTTAAATGAGTACATGTAAATGAGCCTGTTTACTTGGAGCTGGTGTACTTGGTCAGAGCCTTCTTCCCATCGTCCAAAGACATGCATGGAGTAGGTTAATTGGACACTCTAGAAATTGCCTCTAGGTAAATGACTGAGAGTGAATGGTTGTCTCCATGCTGCCTGTCACTGTCTGTGTGATAGCCCTGTGACTAGCTGGCCCCAGTCTAGGGTGTGCCCCACCTAAGGCCCGAAAGCAACTGGGCTGGGCTCCAGTCACCTGTGATCCATAACGGGAACCCGCTAATAAGCGGTAGACAATGAATGAATGCGAATGACTAAGGCTCATATCTGGTTTCTATCATTCAGGCTCTACAATAAGCCAAAATAAAAGTTCCTTTGACTCCTTCGTTTTCTTGACAAACTTAGGAAAGCTCCAGACAGGCCTGCTTTGTTGCCTAGCAGCAGCGAGGCGTCTGGAACCATCCGTGAGGTGTGGAGTGTGTGGGAGACGGCTGAGGAGTGCGTGGGAGACGGGGGCTCAGTACTCACGTAGCTCTCCCACTTGCAGGATCTCACACAGCATGCGGGTCAGCTCGATGGCACAGCGGCCAAAAGGACATTCATGTTTGTCCTCTCGACTGCTGTTCTCCAAGACAATCTAGAGGAGGAGAACACACACACACACAAGTAAATAACTGTTGGCGATGATTCGTGTCCATCCTTGTTGACTGGTCCGTGCTCCAGCCATACCCTGATGTAGGTGTCCTGGTGCAGCTTGGCCAGGTACAGCATGTTGTCCAGAGCCAGCATGCCAGGAGGAGTCTGGGTAAAGTCCAGGGCAGGGTTCACATGGTTCTGGACGCAACACAAAGGACCTGCTCAGTACGTTCAAGCTCAGAGACCACACCATCAAATCAGATTTACGTTCATGTGCAATAACTTGGCTGTTTGTCACTCCTCATTCAAGAAAGGAGCCATCTCACTTAACTCTCTCCCACCTATGTGCAATGTTCATCCTAGATCCATACCTCATACTAGATTTTTTTGTATTTGTACTTGATTTTATATTTTACCCTGTTTAATATTTTCGCTTTAATCTTTTTGTCAATTGAGAGAGACATCCAGATGGGTGGAGAAAACATCTCAATTTTGAAAAAATAGATGAGTACTTTTCAACAATGGAACACTTCTGCAGCCTGTACTACGAAGCAAGACTTGGCGCTAACAAAGGTGACTTCAGGTTTAACCCAGGGGTTTGAAGTGACCTTGTTAACGCCAAATCTTGATTTGTAGTGGTTGGGAACTCACAGTGAAGCCCAGCATCTTGTAGTCCTTGGTGTACATGGCCTTCCTCTTCTCTGTGGCACCGGGGTCGTTCTCTCCATCAAAGGCGATCCTGCGAAGCTCGAAGATGATGTCCCTCTGAGTCTGGACGCACGGTGAGACAGGAGAACGCGGTGAGACAGGAGAACGCGGTGAGACAGCAGAACGCGGTGAGACAGGAGAACGCGGTGAGACAGGAGAACGCGGTGAGACAGCAGAACGCGGTGAGACAGGAGAACGCGGTGAGACAGGAGAACGCGGTGAGACAGCAGAACGCGGTGAGACAGGAGAACGCGGTGAGACAGGAGAACGCGGTGAGACAGGAGAACGCGGTGAGACAGGAGAACGCGGTGAGACAGGAGAACGCGGTGAGACAGGAGAACGCGGTGAGACAGGAGAACGCGGTGAGACAGGAGAACGCGGTGAGACAGCAGAACGCGGTGAGACAGCAGAACGCGGTGAGACAGGAGAACGCGGTGAGACAGGAGAACGCGGTGAGACAGGAGAACGCGGTGAGACAGGAGAACGCGGTGAGACAGCAGAACGCGGTGGGACAGCAGAACGCGGTGAGACAGGAGAACGCGGTGAGACAGCAGAACGCGGTGAGACAGGAGAACGCGGTGAGACAGGAGAACGCGGTGAGACAGGAGAACGCGGTGAGACAGGAGAACGCGGTGAGACAGGAGAACGCGGTGAGACAGCAGAACGCGGTGAGACAGGAGAACGCGGTGAGACAGCAGAACGCGGTGAGACAGGAGAACGCGGTGAGACAGGAGAACGCGGTGAGACAGGAGAACGCGGTGAGACAGCAGAACGCGGTGAGACAGGAGAACGCGGTGAGACAGGAGAACGCGGTGAGACAGCAGAACACGGTGAGACAGGAGAACACGGTGAGACAGGAGAACACGGTGAGACAGGAGAACACGGTGAGACAGCAGAACACGGTGAGACAGGAGAACAGCAGACATTGACGCTCAGGATGTCGTCAGACAACAATGAAGGCAGACGGGTAGAGGAGGTCAGGACCGCAAGCATACCTGATCGTTGGGGTCCATTTTAGTCATCATGCGTTCCTCAAGGAGGTTAAAAGTCAACACCTGCAGCACGTAGAGCTGGTGAGCCATCTCTGTTTTGATTGGTCGGTTTCCTCTGATGACATGCTGGGGGAGAGCACACGTTGAGTGTGTAGTTTTGCTACCTCGAGCAAAGGTTTAACTACAAGGCAGCTGGACTACGGTCAACAGAGTTGATGCTGAGACGACACTCACATTAAGGATGATGGACCGCAGGTGTTTCTGAGCCAAAGTACTCGCCATCTCCTGAGAAGACAATTTAAAACATGTCCTACAGGTCAGATCCATCTAGCCAAGCACACACAGCAACCCTACTGTTGGTGAAAGAAAGAAGTAAAATCACACAACGTAAAATAATGGAAGCTGAAAAACAGTAATGTCACTTCTCTTAACTCCCTCCCAAGATTCCCAGACGTAACACCTGAGCTCTGCTAAAAACTCTGCTACCACTAGAGGGCCCTAGAGGACCTCTGATACACATCAGCTATAACAGCAGGCTATTCATTTGTATCATGCAAGACAGGGGTGTCCAATCCTGGTCCTCAGGGGCCACTGTCCTGGCAGTTTAAGATGTTTCCCTGCTCCAGCACACCTGATTCAAATGAATGGGCCGTTATCAAGCTCTGTGGAAGTCTGATGATTAGAATCAGGTGTGCTAGAGCAGGGAAACATCTAGAACTTTTTATAAAGCTTTATGGCTAAAACTAGTTTTATAAGGAGCAGAGAGCGGAGGGGGGAGGGGGGGTGAGGTGGATGGGATGAAGGATGCATACTTACAGTGAGCTGCTGGTCCAGAGGATTAGAGGATTCCTCCTGAGGGGGGGGGGGGGGGGGTGAGGGGATGGGCAGGCGTGACAAGAATGGAGACAAAGAGTGCACACACTTATGCACAGACTGTACACTGCAGGGCACGGCATGCTCACAGCACAGCATGGTCCCCAACATGTACGGTAGCCAGTCGGACTGATGCTATTCGATATAGGGTGCATTCCAGCAAGTCAACGAGATAGGATGTCAAACTGTCGAACGTGCAGTTCCTGTGTTGTGCAACAATCAACGGCTCATGCATGTTAGTAGTGAGTTATGAGAGACGTTGCATCTCGCTGTGTAAAGCAAGAACAGTGGGCAGCCGAATGTGATGAACGTATATGAGGCGAGTGAACGATGAACGAGGTCGTGTGAACGTGACTTCGTCCCTAACAATTGAAAGGTCCCCCCCCCCCCCCCCCCCCCCCAGATGCTCTTATCCAGAGCGACTTAAAGCACATACAAGGACATTCCCCCCTGAGGCAAGTAGGGTGAAGTGTCTTGCCCAAGGACGCAACGACAAGTGGCCTTTTGCCGGGAACACTATTACTACACTTTTAGTACACAAGACTAATATGGAGGTTGCATAGCACACCTCTTCAGATGGCATTCATCCTTTATACAAGTGTCGATACTAGGGATTGGTGCGGCACCAAGGCCTGCTACTAACCTGTCGCCTGTCCTCTGGTGCCTTGAGGAAAAGGGCATTGATGAGAGCAATGGCATAGGTCTGGATCTCTTGGTTGGATCTAGAGATTATCAGCACAAAAACAACCAGTTAGAAGCATCTGGCCCTGAGTGTCCCCATACTGACGCTACACTGCAGTGGTGACTGGTTAGAGAAGGCCAAAGGATGATATTACATCAGACCGGACTTAATACACTAGTACAGGGGTGTCGAACCATCTGCCATCGATGGCCAAGAGGGTTGACGGTTTTCATGTCAACCAAGCAACAAGCAGTTGGTGTTGTGCTTGGTTGACACGAAAACCCACAACCCTCTTGGCCCTCGATGGCACGACGTTGACACACCTGGACTTGTGAAAACAGTCGACACTGTTTCTTAGCACGGAAGTCATCCCAGCCTGGCAGAGCAGAGCAGGACACAGCAGCTCCCCGTCTGCGTTTCCTGCTCCAGCTCTCAGTCACACCTCACTGCTACATTCCTGCTCCTCCTGCGCCCCCACACCGCCGCAGCGCGGGGGCCCCGGTGCGTGTGTGTGTGCTCACACTTGCAGGTGTCCGATGAGCTGTCCCACGGTGATCTCCTGCGCCACCCGGTGGTAGAGGCTGTGACTGTTGAGGACCATGCTCTCCAGGATGGCCAGGGAGCGCTGCAGGATGGACACATCCACCATGGGCTGGTTCACGTAGCCCGCAATCTGAGGACGCACGACCCAGCGGACGTTACACGTGATGTCACAATGTCAACGTTTGCATTTGGCAGATGCTTTTATCCAGAGCGACTTACAGCAAGTACTGGGACATTCCCTCTGAGGCAAGTAGGATGAAGTGCCTTGCCTAAAGACACAATGTCATGTTGGCACAGCCGTTGGTTCGAACCGGGTACCTACTGATGACTAGCCTGACTCCCTAACCACTCAGCTACATGACTCCCAACGTGATGTTGTGATGGCAACCGTGATGTCAGTTCCGTCCTTGTGGGATATTTTCCACTCTGGCTCAGTATGAAGAACAGCTAATGGTTAAAAGTAACCATTTGGATCCATTAGTTTCTTCTAAGAATAGTCAGTTACAGCTATGTGGGGAGACTCTATCTGAACACACTGGACAGACTACGCAACCGCAGGGGCTCCAAGTAACACGGAGGGAAGGTTGCTAGGTAACAGCAACCCACTCGGTTACGGCACGCAATGAGGGTTGAAGGTCAAGCAATTAAAAAAAAAAAGAGGCTGTAAACACAAGAGAGGACTTAGACAGGAACACACTATCCCAAATGCATCAGATGCTGCTCAGAGTCGTTTGAATTATTGAACTAAACAGCACTAATTAGAGAATATAGTAAGAGGGTCCAGGTGTGTGAACACAGTTACCTGTTTGATGAAGGACAGTGAGATTAAGTCCCATGAGACTATACCATGATCCATCAACTCCAGGAAGGCTGTGAGAGTGAAGGCAAGCATCTCCCCAAAGCTGAACAAACACAGGACAAAAGCTAAGGTCAGAGGACGCACCATCGCTTCAGGTTAAGACCTTTTCCCTGCAGAGAACAGACACACTGGGCACAGAACGCTCACTGGTTGCCACTCTCCACCAGGCGTGCCAAGGTCCCGATGCCCTCCATGTTAATAAACTCAGTGGCGAAGGTGGGGTCAGCAGACAACTTGGCCAGCTCCTTCAGCGCTTCCAAGCGAGCGTCGATGCCGTGGGACTGGATCCTCTCCAGGAGCTGGCGAGCAGCTCGCGCCTGTAGACCAGCAACACGGACGTCAATACGCGCTGCCGTGGCTAGCAACGCTGATGTCGCTAAACACTACTGTCAATCTCCTCTACTAGCCTATTCCCAAGGTTAAGTCAAGCAAGACTCATGTTTATCAATACTGGAACTTTTGTAACGGCATAAACAGTATAAATGACTTGATAAACATTTATTTTATAAATGATGTCCCACTGGAGATATGGCCAGTCGAAGAATGGTTCCATTCTTCATTTCACCACGACTCTGAAACACAACAGAATACAGAACAAGTCAAACCACCACAGGGAAACAATGTTGTTTTAACAGCAACATGAGTACTTGTAATGCAGCATGGAGAGGTAGATAGAGAAAGAAGCTAACCTGCTCAGTGATGTAGAGCTGAGGACCATCAGCATAGCGCAGAGCAAACTGCTCAGAGCCAGATAGAGACCAGCTACACACACGCGCGCACACACACACGCACACACATATGCACGCACACACACACACACAATCAATGTCCAATCCTCACCAAGAATATACTGGCACATTGACAATATGGTTGAGAATATGGTTGTTATTTTCCTCCAATAAACTCAAACTTAAATAACAGTAAACAAGGTAACGTGTACAAAATGTAAAGCACTCAGATTGGTGTTTTAAGCCCTTAGTTTGCCAGAGTAGCAGCAGATGGAGAGTGAGGAGACATCCAGTGGGCGTTAAACGCAAGAAAAATTAAATACATTCAGATGGATTAGCGAGGGAGTTGAGAGGAGCTAGGAATCAGAGAGAGACTGAAAACCAGAGAAGAAATTTGGTTCTTTTCTTGATGGGTAGATAATCATTCCGATGACGATGAAATACAACAATGAAGAGGCTTCTATAGCAGGACCAGGGAGAATAGGTGCAGACTGACAAGAGCGAGCAGGGTAATAACACAGTTATGCAAGCAGAAAAAAACACCCTCAGTAGAGGCTGGCCCCCATCTGTGTACCATTAGAAGTCCTTTATTAGTCTAAGAAAAAAGGGCCTTTCAGAAACACAGACAGGGGGAGAAAAAAAGAGAGGAAGAGGGGGAGGGGAGAGTGGAGACAGAAGATTGTGCCAGACTTCAACTACTCTCTAAACTTTGGAGCATAATACTTTGGCAGCCTGTTAGGATGAAACATTGAATGTGTTCACACAAACCCCATACACTCCCACGAAGGTAATTTGTGAGAAATTAAGCCTGTTTCTTACCCATCACAAACTTCTCGTACGATGGAGGACAGGGGCTTTTTCTGAAAAACAAAGAACATCATGAGTCAGACATCATGCCCATCAGGAGCAACTTGGGGTTCAGTGGCCATGAGGAGTCCGGGTTCGAATCCCCAACCCCATTCATCCCTCACTAGCCCCTGAGCCACTGCCGCCACAAAGGCAATACCGCTTTCTATAATGGGGGACTACCGGTAGTTTAATCTTACAGGTTACAGTATGTTACCTAAACATTAAATATGATAATAATTCAAATCAGAGGTTTACGACTATCGTGCTTGCAATGTTATTTGTGTAAACCTACAGCTATATCAAACTAAGCCAGACGAAAACCTTGGTGAAGATGTGGAGGTTCAGCTAGCCGTCAGTGCTAGGAGACGTTGCTTTCTTAACCCTTCAATTATTAAACTGTCTCTTGAGTGCAACTAGTACAAGAAGAAAACATCTATAAATAGGTGTATCAAGGAAGAATGTAGTCTAACAGAGGATAGAAGGCTTTTAGTGAAACGTATTTAGACAGTCACTGACCTGGTCAATCTCAATGAGTTGGGCGTTGGCACCAGGCCACTCGATAGCCACCTTCACAATGTCAGATGGGGGCGGCATGGCTGCTGTCCTATCACACCACACTAGACCAGGAGAACACACAGCTGAACTCTTTAAAATATCCACACACAAAAGAAGAAATCTCACCCATATCAAGCTCAGCAAATGTCTCATTTTCAAACACATAAGAAACCATTTAAAAATAAGTTAAACCATTAAGAAACATTAAATGTCACAAGGTATAAATGAGATCAAAACCTGTACAAGTGCATCGGCTTCAAAAGCATCCATTTAAACGGTGGCACTGACTGCCAGAAAGCAGCATCAATTTAATTTGGCTCTATGAAAGGACAGCAATTTGTTGAACCCATTTACATTAGCCTCTACCATGACAATACAGAGCTTTTAAGAGGTGACCAGCACCAATTTTAACACTGTCCTAATGAAGATCCCTTTCAATGCCAACCTCTAAAATGATTAGATAAAGAGAGATCATGAAAGAACACATACAGGAGTGTAAACCAGCAGCTTTCAGAGGAGCAGAGCACAGCCTTTCTACTCCCCCTCCCTATTCTAAGACAAAAGCAAAGGTGAAGTCTTTGATTTTCCCCGAGACATGAGTGATAGGAGTGGTTAGCAAAGCTGTGTAAGATGGAGAGGGCTTTCACTGATGAGCGCCCAGGCTAGCTTAACCAAGTAGTGCTTGTCAATTCTTCACTGTAGGATGGAATGGCAGGAGAAAGCCGAAAGAGTGGATTGGGCTGGCCTCTGTGTTGGGATGCATGATACTTGTTCTGCCAATTGTACAACACGGATGACATCCAAAGAAATCAGCCAAGAACATAATATCCTAGAATTCTCCCTGTCTTCAGGGATTCCACTTGGCTTGTTATCATGGTGCATGCTTAGAACAGCATCTTGTTTGTTTGACTTGGTATTCACGATTGTTTCTTACATGGACAGGCTTGGACAGACAGGCTTGGAACTAAGAACCTGCTAAATAACACAGTCCTGCATCCACAAATCAGGGGTTTGACTCACTTTAGCGAAAACCAGACAATAACACAAGTACCTTCTTACCAGAAGGTCAGACAACCCTATGATTATGGTTATGGTATGCCTCTTTACTTTCACATGAAATCATATCAAGGCAAAACAACATGTAAATAGCCAGTGAAAGACACATGGCACATGTAATAAGCCAAGTCAACGAAGCCAGACAGGAACTCCTGCCACAACTGAGCAACAATGCTGTCATTGTTTGGGTGTAAATGAGAGAGGTTCATTCCCAGAGCCAAGGCACTGCCGTCCCAACAGAGAAGAAAAAGAAAAAAATCAATCATGACAGTATGTGCTCATGTTCTTCCGTAACAAAACTAAAAGCTTGAGTAAAACACAGATATCAGAGTACACAGACTGAACTTGTGTGACATGTATTCAAATTTGCTTAAAGAAGTTTGCTGTTTGCATGAGTGAGTGGGTTTGAGAGTGAGTGAGTGAGTGAGTGAGTGAGTGAGTGAGTGAGTGAGTGAGTGAGTGAGTGAGGGAGGGAGGGAGGGAGGGAGTGGGTGCGTTTGCTTGGCAAAGTCACTGATCTGCATCTTCCCATACTTGATCTCATAAAAGATTCTAGATCCTAAATGATACAAAAAAGGTCTCACCTTCTGAAGGATCCTTGAGTGGACACCTCAGTGTAAGAACTGCAGCTCAAACCATCGCATGTGCTTTCCTGCCAAGACATTCAGATGGACGTTTGATGAGGAACAACGTTACACAGAATATCGCATTCTTAAACCTGCTTATGTTTAAACTCTATTAACTACATTCTTACTGGCATACCTTCACCACCAAAAATAAATGGATGGTTATAACTTCTCAATCTGTGGTCATACAGGTATCATACCTTTACACATGGGAACACTTCAATACCAAGACACTCCCTATAACATACAGAGGCCAAAATAATACCCAAGTACTGATCACTGAACACGGAGTGGGCCTATATGCTTCAAGCTACCTGAGGATGCAAATAAGGTCACAAGGGAGTCGGTGGTATCACTTTCCTGCGTTGTTGACCATACAACTTTGCACTACTGACGTTTAGAAACCTGTCCAATAGTGAAGGTTCAGGACAGATGCCATTTATCCCACTTGTCGCACAACTTGATGCTGATCGTCAGCTCAGTAAAGCTGCTGATGATCCTCCATGGTTTGGAAGCATTCTCACTCTATATTTACAGGTTAATTGCTGCACCGGCAGAACAGTATTTCTTCTCTAATAAAACTGACACCTGTGGTAATAATAAAGTGAACATCCCATTCATGCCAATGCAACAATCGCTGTTGTATTTAGCAGCGGCAGCCAAATCTTAAGGAAAAGCAAAGCGGGATGTGTGAACGGCAAATCACGGCAGCATTGCAAGCTTGTAGGATTGCAGCAAACATACGGCTGGTTAGTGTTAGTGATCTTTGAACACAGATTATTGTAATTCAGGAAATGCATTCAAAAGGTTAACCGTCATCTCAATTTCCCTTTTGACACACGATGTTTCAACGTCTGACTACAGGATGATTTATTACTGATGTACGTTCACACATCCATTTTCTATTGCGCCTGAATAGCTAGCTAATATTGTGCTTGATCAGAAGGCCACTTAAGTGTGCATGATACAAGTATTTTATTTCCTCTTTATTTTTTTTAAACGCTCTCATTGAAGGTACAGTTGTATAGTATGCAGTAACGGTTACTTACCCTTAGCGTGAATAATATTGCAGCTGCTTGTCTATTCTCACTCAGACCCCAATTGAACATTTGGGGGAAAAACTGCACATGAAACCACGCCTTGTGGGAGGGGCTTCGCCGTGTGGGCGGGGCTTCCAACTTCAGCTGCTATATACAGAAAATATATAATGTATATTTTTTCTATTTATATTGTTGAGACAGGACGACTGTGAGAACAGAATAGCAGGGGTTTATTTATATAGAACAATTTTGAATATGAATGTGGTTGGCTCCCAGTCGACCTCTGCTTTCTCGTATTCACACACACACACACACACACACACACACACACACACACACACACACACACACACACACACACACACACACACACACACACACACACACACACACACACACACACACACACACACACACACACACACACACACACACACACACACACACACACACACACACACACACACACACACACACACACACACACACCTACACACACACACCTCTTGTATAGGTCTTTAATACCTTAATGCCGGAGAGACAACAGGTGGTGCACTGAAACACAAACTGAACATCTGTCTGACCAAGCACTGCTTGACTGACATTCACAGGATTCATTTACAATAGTCACCATATGGAATGTTTATCTCAGTACAGATTGGTAAACTCAATAAAGAACAAGTCCAGTTGAAGCCCAAGATGCACTTAACATGTACATGTAAAATGAATTTTACAAAACTGCTTCATGTAGAATATTGAAAAATAAAATGTATTTGACAGACATTTTTAGAAGTTTTGCAACCAATCCCCTTCAATTATGTACCAGCTGAATTAGAAATGGCCACAACTTGTTTTTACAAAACACTGAAACGATCACATACCTAACTGTCTTTTTTTATAGTTTAGACAAATGTCTAAAGGTTGTATGTAGTTTAACCTTTGACCTGCAACATAGATTAGAACTAGATTAGACTTTAAAATAAAATGACAATTTAAGGATTAGAAATGGTCAATTATGCATATGATATATCTATGAACTGATCATCTTGCAATGTCTTGACTTAAAATGTCAAGCATCATCAAAGTAATCCAGTACAAGAAAAGTCTAATAGTCAGGTTATCATAAATATAAAAGAATCTGCAAAAAATCTGCGATTCATTTGACTTTAATATAAGATAATACATGCTGTCCATTTATTTAAGGATAGAACAGGCACACATTCACACACTCAAACAGCCTGACAGTTATCAAAGACATGAGGACAGCTTATTAAGGCCTGTGACACACCAAACAGGGAGAGGGAGCATAACTGCACACAATGTACATCACAAGCGTTGCACACACATCACAGTTATTCTGATTTACTTACAACATTGTTTTTTTAAACATGTGGGGTTGTGGAAACATGCAAATCCTTTGCTGCTGATATAGAAAAAAAATCAAATTTCTTTCAGTTACATGCCACTCCACCAAGTCATGATTCCACCAAAATAAAGCTAATAGGTTTGTTAGGTTCAACAAAAAGTTGTGCCCTTAAGAAGAAATTAATCCTGAATTTGAATCCATACTTGAGACACCGCAGATGCAGATAATGTGGAGATGGGAGACAATATGCCGATGGTTAAACTACTTCAAGAGGTCAGCAGTTACAGCTGAATTTGGGATTACATTTCAAACGTGACCAGAAAGCAGTTTGTTTCCATTTTGCTTTCATTTAATTTTGTCTGGATGTGTGACATCACTCTTGACCTATATGGCCTTGAAAGTGTTTATTTCATATGACAATATAAACATGGTAGCTTGTACAGGTTTCATCAATCCACAGCACCTCAAATGCAACACAACATACTGGAAAAACAGCTCACAGAGAGTGTTGTAGATAGATGCAATCAGACTACATCCATCTACAGTTAAACTGAGGTCACAATAGGTCACTGTGAGGGTGGTCCCACAGTTTTGGCAGTATAACAATATAGCCTAACATGCATACTCGTAAACTTTTGTTTTACATAGAATTAACCTCTAATTATAACAGTTGATTTACAACCGCAGAAAAGCAGTGGAGTTTTACGTAAGTCTCAATGTCTGATTTCCAATAGCTCCATGTTAATAGAAAAAAGGCTGACAATGGGAAATCATTTTCAAATACGAAAAAACCCATGATTTTACGAACTACAGCAATACACAGCATCATTGCCCAATGTTGGGGACCATCACACAAATGGTATGTGCAAAACAGAATGATCCTTTTCACCTAGATATCGTCTAGTGACATGATGCATGGAGTGCAGAATTTTGTCCTAAACAATATCACATAATAACCGTTTCTAGTGAACTTGGTTCAAGTTCACCGTTCATATATTTAAGATGGATACACCGGCACTAATTTAGGGTAAAAACAACATTGTATCTGTACCTCCTCCGAAATAAAATAGGCTGCACTCCTCATTGTAAGTTCGTGAATTAACCTTAGTTGGGCTCAACACCACATCCAGTCTCTCTTATTCAAGAATGAATAATACAGCCGACATCATCTGCTAATATTGAGCCCTTTGCTTGTTTCCAGTTCTCATAGAGCTGTGCAACTGTAAAAGTGCCTAAAGGAGGGAGGATAGACAGGTAGAAGGAAGATAGACAGGTAGAGGGAGGATAGACAGGAAGAAACAGGATCGACAGGTAGAGACAGGATAAACAGGACGAAACAGGATAGACAGGTAGAGACAGGATAGACAGGTCGAGGAAGGATAGACAGGTAGAGGGAGGATAGACAGGTAGAGGGGTTTTAAAGATATATGGTGGGGTAGATGAAGCAGAGACAGAGCGATATCTCTACCATTCTGCATTATCCCAGCTCTCTTCCGCAGGTTTGGTGGGGCTCTTCTTCCCTTTAGTCTCCCCAGCGTTCTCCCAGTTATTGTCCCAGGCCTCCCAGCTTTCCCCTGTGCTGTGTTTGTTGTTGGACGCTGCCTCGGAGCCCCAGTTGTCCCAGCTATCGGAGCTCTTCTTCTCAGCAGAGTTGTCAGCGATGGTCCAACTGTCGCTACTAGGGGACTTTTTAGTGGCTTGCTTCAGGGAGTTGTTGCTGCCAAATGTTTCCCAGAAGTCCTTGGTTGGAGGTTGGCTCTGGCCACCCTGGTAGCCCTCGGTGGCATCCATGTTCTGGTAGCTCTCTCCTCCTGATCTGTAATATAATGGTTGGTCAGGTCACTCATACACAACACTCAATGATGAGTGCCTGTACAGTTATATTACAAAAACCTAAATAAGTCAGTAAAAAAAAAAAAAAAAATGTATTACCCGTCCTCCGGTTTGCCAGCAAAGAGGTTTGTCAATTTTGCACCAGCTCCCTGAACCTGGAAAAAAAGGCTTCAGTCATACAAAACTCAAGACTTCATGACAAGAGGTCATTAATGATAATCCATTTTATAAACATATCAGATACAGATTACAACATGCACAGTACTCACCGCCAGAATTAAGTGGCAGCAAGAAAGAAATGTGATAGAATGCATTAATATCTTTCAAATACATTTTAACAGACCTAAACCAGTCTCCTTTTCAAGGTTGAACGTGGGAAGATCAGCACTTAGCCATGCCAAGTTAGAGTGGCTGGCCTGCAGATGCTTGGCTTGAACCCACGGTTCCTTTCCCAGGAGACTAGTTGTAGGTTTGCGCAGTATGACAGAGGTCTGCCTCCCCCCCTACCTTGTTGGCCAACCCGGTGATGCTGACTGTCATTTCATCTAACAATTTCCCATCTTTCACCTGGACAGGTCAAATTGCAGTCCATGTCAAACAGAGGCCACATAAATCTTTAGGTCTACAGAACCTGAATTTTTCAAAGAAAGCATACAACTACAACAACAAAATTCTGACGGTATTATTGATCTGAATCTTTTGATGTTGAGAATTAGGTTGATTGGTCCATTAATGACAAAACTCACATTTAATGTTACAACTAACAAGCATTTCAAGGCACAAACTAAATCAGAGCAGCTGGAACAGATAAACAAATTCTCCAAGTCAAACAAACACATCATCTATTGCACATGAGCATCTAGGTCTGAACAATAACTACAGCAGACGCACATTCCAAATAGCTGGAAAATATTCAAAGTGCACATTCACGTCTGAAGCTGTTTCTACCAAAGCCGTGTGACCCACCACCAAACATCAATGTTACCTTTTCCTGGGTAGGTTTGATAACATTCTCATTTAATGTCTGTCCTAACTCTGTTGCCTGGTTGGGAGTGAGAAGGAAGAACATGTGTGAATAAAGCGAACAGATTCGTGTTCGACATTCACAATGACAACACTCTGCTTCTCAGGTGCAGGAAGCTGAAGCAAGCTGTCGTTTCACCAAGCGACCAATCAGCAGAGAGCAGAGGATCCTCACAAGGACCTAGTACCAGGACTGGCATGCTTGGATGGATAACCCTATAGCAAGCGAGTAGTTAGCTGTTAAAAAACGAATGTTTCTTTACTGAGAGGACTGTTGATATTCTGAAAAGTATTGCAAATCGTTTGGTTCAAATGAAGCCGTTGAATTGGTATTACTGAAGCATGTACACGAGGCATTATATTTGTTTAATACTAAGTGAATTCACGTGAATAAATAACTTTCTTAACTTTCTTGTCATAAACAACCTTAGTACTGTCAGAGATGTGCTTCTTTAGTCAATGGTCATGTGTACGTGTACTATATATCTAATAAATGGAACAATATAAAAACATGTAAATGTAATCAAACTTGATTAACTTGCTTTAAACCACAAGTAACATATTTTCTACAGTAAGATTATCCATCAACTAATAACCAGACTTGAACGAGACAAGCAGATTAGTGCAGCCAAGCAAAAGCTGACAGCTGATGAATTCATTACTGGAAAAAAAAATGTCTCGACTTATGCAAAGACAAACATTGATCATACACCTGTACCCAGCCACTGGTATATACAAGTAACAAAAAATAATTGAATACAAATAATAATTGTGATAACTGTATTTTAAATAAACTGAATACAGTGAACCCTCGCTATATCACGGTTCACTTTTCACGGTTTCGCTACTTCATGGATTTGCATCGTGCATTGTGTTCTGCATTCTGATTGGCTAAACAGTCTCTCCAAGACAAACCTGTGCATCAATAAAGTTGCTGTTTACAGTATATAGTACTTTTATTTGTTAAACAAATGCTTGGGCCTGTAAAAAGGGTTTGTTCTTTGGTTTTAATATATAATAGAGTATGTAATTGTATAATAATTGTAAAACAATTAAGGTTTCTACTTCACAGATTTTGCTTATCACGGGTTCTTTTTGGAACGTAACCCCCGTGAAAAACGAGGGTTCACTGTATAGCCATTCTGGTAGTGACAGAGAGCCATGCAGTGGTTATTGGTTTTACCGGCTCTGGGGGTGGCTTATAGCCCCTTAACTACATCCAGAGAAGGCAGGTTAGAGAGAAGGTTAGGAAAGCGACACAGTTCAGACTACTTCAATGTTCAGAGTCAAGTCATCTTTTCCCTATTTCAACTTCAAAGGAAACATTACAAAAGTCATCATACCTTCAGGGTTGCTTGACTTGCCAGTTTGGCAGTCTGTTTAAGAAAAGAAGACTGTTAGTTTGGGACAAAAACAAAATATATCAAAAGTAACATCAACAGCATGATGCAGTGAACCAAATCAAACAGAGGAACTTTTATTACGGGTGCTTACGTTATCTTTGGCAACTGAAGCAAATTTGCTGGCACCAACTGTAAAACTGCTCCATCCCTACAGGAAAAAACAAAACAAAATGTTTTTAATATAATCATGATAAGCTACATTAAGTAAGACAACTACTTTCAATTCCTAAGGCAACGTTATACCGAGTAAATGGAGGACATGGCGTTGTTAAACAAGTCCTCCTCCTTCTTCTGAGGGGTCACAGTGTTTCCGAAGCCAACGTAGCGGTTTTCCTGGTTCCCACTATAACCCCCACCACTGCAGGATACAGTATTTTATATGAACAAGATACAGGAATTAAAAAGTAACATTTGTAGGGTGGACAGACCAAAAATGTCTTAAATGTTTTGCAAATTCTTTTTTGCTATGCGTATGCAACATAAGCCCATTTAAACTAATCCAAAGTCAGATTTTAGTTATCTTCAGCTGTATCTTCAACACAAAAAAGATTTTTGAAAAGTTCGCTTTAATCTTGGATTTTGTGGCTCCGAGAAGCTGTCAGGCTCTGGCATTGTTCTACCACCCATCTCTGCAGGGTGCGAGCTGCTGAGGCACTCAAAGCCTGATGTTACAGGCTGCTAAAAAGTCTAATTCATGAGGCCAAAACATAAAATGTATATCTTTCGATTTTTTCCAAAATTTGATAGATTGCGTATTATTGCAGGACCCAGCTATACAGGAAGTAAAAAAAGTTGTGCCAATATGCTAAAATAGGTTACAAGGGGAAAAACCAACTTTTGTCACCATAGAACGTTCAGATTTCGATGCATTCCTAAGGGATTTTCATCAACATGACTTCAACTAGATTTTTCTCAAAATGTATATTTTTTTTAAATGATTAAACATACCTTATTTTGAAGAAAACAACCTAACCTTTCATTTAAGATATGTTTCCCAGTTGTGCTGACCTCTTATGAAAGGTAGCCAAAGCTGCAAAAACTATAAGCAATATTTTCATATATTTCCTCAATGCTGATCGCAACCAAAATTTGATAGCATTAAGGTGTAAGTGTCTACATGCTAACTTTCATATTTGTTTTTAATTTATTGCTAGTCGCTAGTTATTGAGCTATGAAAAGGACGTGGACCTGAAAATTCCAGTGCCATTTTCTTAGGATCTGCTTTTAGCCACATTCAGGCTAATGATGATGTCAGAGACATAGAGTTCAATGTGTTTGCTACCTGCGCTCTGGAATCACTCGACAGTTGGTTAGCTTGGCAAGGAAAAATGCGTTCTATTGTCCACCCTAACATATGTCAAAAGAGTCGGTGTAAACCCTCATTTGTCCAGGAAGTGTTCCATTGTAGAAAAGTTTTCAGAGGTAGAAATCTGGGCACTGTTTTCAAAATCAAGACTTCTTCGACTTTTTTGACAGTGAATAACTTCTGGATGAGGTTAGAAACATCTTAATTTTGAAACCAGCATCCAGATGACTACCTCTGAAACCTTTTCTATAATACGTCACAGAGTAAACTGTGCTGTGTGGGGTTGTAACAGTTTGGTGAAACATTAAGGTAAACCGAAGGCAGTGAAGCTGCCAGACACTCATCTTTAAAGCTGAAGGTGTCACGCTCTCACCTCTGATAAGAGTTAACATCATCGCTCAGCCAGTCCTCAAATGCTTTGTCTGAAGGGTTGGAGGATGTCTTCGCCGGGCCCCCTGACCTATTTTAAACAAGATAGTTTATTTCCAATACCCTTTTGCAAGCACATTCCATATTGAAACCAAGTTCCAAAAACTATTCCCTCGGTTTTTCCTTTACCGATGAGTAGATGAAAGTCCAGTTTTCGGTTGAGAAGGTGTCCAGTCTTTTGCAGAGGAAGTCTCAATGGACCACTCCTTCCCCTCTGCTAAAGTAGCAACCTGTCAAGAGTAGTATGCCACATGAATACTGCCACACGATGCCATATCCAGTACATTGACTGATTTACTGTGTGTTTCTTCACCTTGTCTCTAAAGAGAGCAGCAGCTTTGCTGTTATATTTTTCCTGCAGAGTCCAATTAGGGTTGTAGTCCTCCTGCAGTTCCAGGAACAGACGGAATTTCCCATTCCCCCCTGCTTTCATCTTCTCCAGCTCAATGTCTTTCCACTTGTCCATGGTAACAGAACGCACAAAGCTGCAAAGCACCGTGGAGTTGAAGAACATGTAATCAGAAGAAGAAAAAAAAACATACTGAAAGCTTTGTGATTGGCCAGGAAGTGGAAGTTGTACATCATTAGAACAGCGAAGAAATGGGTGTCCTGATCAGGACAGGTGTGTTATGGGGTGAATCTGATATTCGCCTTACCTGAGATGGACTCCCAGGCCTCTGTGTTTGCCAGAACACTCCAGACAAATCCATATCCCGTAAGTCACACTTACCCACTGAGGGTTAAACCCACCACACTCAAAACACAGCTACAGAAAAAGAAAGGTGGGTAGGATGTCTTACAATCCAAACCAACGACTCGTCTACTAAGAAGTAGAACTACAGCTGTAGTACTTTGAAAACGTTACGAATGAAAGAGGAAAACACTGTTGGTCTGATCTAGACCATTAAAATGAATGGGGCAGCAGCGATCAATTTTAGACAATGCTATAGAAATCATACTAGTAGTACATATGATACTCACATTGTTCTCTTCTTGGGTTCTCACTTCCTTTAGTACTCTTCTGGTTCTTGGACTTGCCATTTTCTCACTTAAATACAGAAATGAATGATCGGTCAGCATCAACAGTTGAAGATAAGTGACAATCAACCATTGCAATTGGATGCCGGCAAACCTGAAACATTGTCTATTCAAATGCCAATTACTTATTAGTGCCTATCTTTGTGACAGAAAATATAAATACGGATACAATACAGTCTTAATTCAACAAAGGATGGTTATTTCTTTCCAAAAGTAAAAGCGTAAAACCGTGGCTGGCCGTCACGTCAGTTTGCGTTTGCTAGTTGCAAGCTAGCTAGCTTGCATCAGTATTCTTGGGATTTACCTGGTTCAATAACGCAGGCAGAGTTTCAAGAAGACTTCCTGAGCTGGGTATAACGATCAAAGTTGTTATTGTTGATAGATTATCTATTTTCTATCAGCTTAAATAACAGCCATTGACTAAAGATGGATGTGAATACAAGCTAGCTGTTCCTATCAACCACTGGCCATATTCGTGTTTGCTTACGTTGGCATTACGGTGCAGGGAGACACGAAGCAGTTATTGTGGTTGCCAGGTTGGTTCCCTATAATCCTCTATTGGTGTCCCATATTTAAGAAATCAACTTGTAAAATGCTAGATGAAGAGGACAAACAAGAGAAACGTGTGCTACACGCCACAGTTAATAGTCATACATAGTACAATGAGGGTCTATTTAGGATCATTTTTGCTCAGAAAATGTCAAATATGAACACAGGTGTAATAAATAATATAGATTATCTCTAATCTTAGTTGTGCCATGCAGTCATGTGACCAGGAGATGGCAGTATGTTCAGAATATGAACTAACTGTATTAATGGAAGTCCATCACCAACTGTCTTATATTTCAGTAATCCAATTATGCTATTTATGTATTCTTCCTTTTCATTTAGAATTGTTTAATGGCTGAATCCTACACACCTACACACTACCTGACTACTGGGTATCACCTAAGATAATTACACAAAAGCAATGCTCCAAACTGCTTAGAAAAATTAATGGCGTCATGAATTCATCAAATATATACAAATATATTTGTATTTTATTATATTATACTTATGTTAAACATAGCATAGCTAGCCCTTTTTTCTTTAGAACCTGATACTTTTAAGGGTCAAAGTGCAATCCAATGTTCAGGGAGAGTTCAGTTCTGTTGTGTGAAACATTGATGCAGTGTCTCTACCCATTATCCTTAGGCTATCTGACTGTTATCTGACCGGGAATAGTATAAAAGGACATGGTAGTGAAGTGGCTGGAGAAACAGGCAATTACTCCATCAGGATCATGACTAATTCCACAAGCCTGAAGGTCCGCTTGCCAGTGTTGATTGTGGTTTTAGAGGTGGTTTTGCTAGCTCTCTTTGCCAGCTTTGTCACTTATGATGACAATGCGAACTCCAAGATGCAAAACAATGAAACCAAACCCATGGACAACTCATTGTATAAAGACTACCCCTTTTTCGCTGATGTGCAAGTGATGATCTTCATTGGTTTTGGCTGCCTGTTGGCTTTCCTGCGGTTCTATGGCTTCAGTGGGATGGTCTTCAATTTCCTCACAGCCACATTTTCTATCCAGTGGGCCATTCTGGTGCAAGGCTATTTCCAATTCTACCATGATGGGAAAATTCATCTGAGTGTGATCAACCTGCTCAATGCTGAGTTTGCCTGTGCGGTCGTGCTCATTTCGTTTGGGGCTGTGCTGGGTAAGACCAGTCCAGTCCAGCTCCTTGTCATGGCTCTTCTGGAAGTCCCCATCTTTGCTGTCACAGAATGGCTGGTGTTAAAGTATTTGAGGATCAACGATGCTGGTGGCTCCATCCTCATCCACCTGTTTGCCTGCTACTTTGGATTGGGAGTGACTTTTGTGCTTTATCGCCCCAAGTTGAACCAGGGTCACATAAAGGAGATCACCAGTTATCAGTCCGACATCCTGTCTCTGATGGGAACTCTGTTTCTTTGGGTGTTTTGGCCGTCTTTCAACTCAGCCTTGACCTTCAAAGGGGACGACCAACACAGGGCCGTGTTGCACACGTTCATTGGCCTCAGCTCCTCCACCCTCACCGCCTTCGCTCTCTCGGCTGTGTTCAACAAAAATGGGAAGCTGACGATGGCGGACATTCAGAATGTGACTCTGGCAGGTGGTGTAACTGTCGGGGCCTCTGTGGACATGATGATTACACCCGCAGCTGCGTTTGCACTTGGAATCATGGGCTGCGTAGCCTGCTTCTTTGGCTACAGGTACCTTACCCCGTTCATGGCTCAGCGCTTGAGGATCCAAGACCAATGTGGGATTCACAACCTCCATGGCCTGACTGGGCTCATATCCAGCACTGCAGGCATCTGTGCCATCCTCCTGGCCACTGAGGAGACCTATGGTCCTCGCATGTACCAGATCTTTGCTCACCGTGCCCCCCCTGAAGGAGATCCCAGGCTGCTGGAGCTGCAACAGCTGGTCCCAGGACTGAAGCCAGGGTTGGGACGCAGTGCCCAGGAGCAGGCCCTCTTCCAAGTGGCAGCTATCTTCTCTACCATTGCAGCAGCCTCAATTGGGGGGTTGCTAACTGGATGTGCCCTGAAACTTTCCTTTCTGGCAACGCCGTCTGACAAATTTTGCTTTGACGATGAGTTGTTCTTTGATGTGCCCTCTGACTTTGGCAGCACGGATGGACAAAAAGTTCCAATCAACTCTGAGGATAACCCCAAATCTATAACACTTGAGCTAACATAACTTAATAACTGTTAAGCAGTCGAAAAACATACAAAGGTATTTATGTAGCCTATGCTGCTGAATGCTGTTTCTGCATTTTCCATACAAAGCAAGATTTGATGGTCGGCTAACTTGTTTGTTGCATTTTATAACGCAGTCCTCAACTGTAACTACAGTAGCATACTTCATAGTCTGACTACCTGCAATAATTGGGGCTAACTCATGATGATCAGTGACCTGTGCTCCTTTGTAAAACTCTTTCTTGGAAGTCGCTTTGGATAAAAGCATCTGCTAAATTAATACATTTAAAAATGTAAATGTGAAGGATTTCTGCTATTACTTCTACTTTGCCCTAAGCAAAAGCTCTCACAAATGTAATTGTCTAGGCCGGGATATCATGGAATCTGAACTGATGTGATTAAAATCTGCTCAACAAAACATATCTATAGCTTTAAATTACAAGATTTTAGAATGATGTGTTGACTGTTTTCTACCAAAGACTAACTAATGCATCTGCATTAGTCTCCCTAATAATATTTTGGGGATTGGTGCAATAAAAAATTTCACATCAACTTTGCTGTCAATCAATTACTTTTGCTTACATAGAGACAAGTCCACAAATGAGTGAGAAGCCTTTTCTCAAACTTGTACTGTCCTTGTTAAACCTGCAATGTTTTCTCATATCACAAGTTATTTGATAACTGGCCGTGTACTTTATCTACTGACCTATGGTTTTATGACCTTGACAGCACCTTATTTAGATTACAATTGCTATTGTAATTGCAGCTCAAACGAAGGTTGTGATAACATGAAGTGAATGCAGCCTTTATACTCCTGTCTGGAGGTGTTGCTTCTTGCACGTGTTGTGTTCTGACAGATTATGAGGAGGTCTGTCTTTAAACCACTGATTTGATTATTCAACAATGATTCAAGATAATGATTACTTAATTACTTTGATACTGTTTGCAATGTTCTGAATATTTTAACCAATGCTTGATCTATCCTTGCTCATTTAAGTTAATGAGCTCATAGCCCTTGGTTAGGTCCAGGAGAGAAATATGCTATCCATTAATTATGTCTTGTATCATTGCTAACCTGTCATTGTGCAATTGTTTGATGCCTGCATAGCCATAAAGTTAGGTATTTGTAAGACTTTGTAAGAGTTCTAACTAACGTAAATCAGAAGACACAATATAATGAATAATGTCATGCGACTTTGAACAATGAAAATAAAAGATGTGTCAAGGCCATTTCCAGTAACCCTATCTAAAGACCTAAACAAAAGATATCTAGCATACAGTGTCCTTTTTCAGTGGCTGCGAAGACTCTGCCAATCCTCTTGTATCCTGCCATAGTGTGATGCTATTTAACTCCCTTCATTTCCTGTATTCATTGTCAAGTCTTCTGAGATACTTGAGGGTATCAGACACATATACCTTAATAAATTGATTTTGTCTTAAATTTGTTTTAACTATTCCCTTCAATTACTTGGTACTAGCTAAGACGTCAATTTCCTTTAACATAAACACAAATTAAAACTATTTGTTTTGTTATGTTTTGTCTTGCAAAATCTCATGTCTTGACCATAATCCCAGTGGTCCATTGCTTTACACAGGAAAATATAAAATAATCCTTTATTTGTTCTTTGGAAAGCTATGGACAAATAATAATAATCCTTAAAAATCCGTAAAACTATGGACAGGTTACCATAGATTAACACCACAGTTAACACAAGGGGTCAGAAAACAAATTGACAGACTTTTGGAAGTAAGGTTTGGTGACCAAAAAACTAGACCTTTTATATTCTTTATCAGAGAGCTGTTTGTGCCAACAAGCTTATCTCTGTATTATTACACCAGTTTGTCCAATCTCTTAGACAAACCTTCAACTTGGAATATCTAATGGATATCCAAGTTTTGATAAACTGCTGATTTCCACATTAGTACAATAAGTACATTGCGTAATAATTTGTTAATGATTAATATGATTCACAACTAGTGAAAAATTCAATGTAGTGGTAAAAGATTAACATACATTAACATACAGTAAGGGAATAAAATACTGTTTGATGATTATTTGGAGGAAATACTAAGCAACAGCAGTCCACAGGGAAAAATGCATAGTTGTTTGTTTAGAATGTAGATAGGTCATTTAGTATGTTTCTGTACATGGAAAGCTCAAGTTTTCAATGGAATACTTTCCATTATGGAGTAAGTTTTTTTCAATAAAATATGTTTAGAATACCATCCTTGAAATAGATTGCTAAACTAAAATCAATCAATCTATTTCATGAATCTAACATTGTTTCATATTGCAATTGTGAGGAAGAACAAATAGTTTTTCCTTTGGAAATACAATTGACATTTAAATAGTGAGTAACACTGACATCTGGTGGACACAAGAGGAAGCAAGGAAGGAACAAGTGAACAACCATCAGTCAGACATGGTTGGCGTAGCCTTGGTTTCCCTCTGCGGTGTCTAGGGTCTTTGTGTGGAGAGTTTGGACAGAGGCATATAGATCAGACATCACAGAGACTGTGTCTGTGTTACCTTCTGCCTCCTTCTCAGTCTCCTCTAATACCTGCAGAGTCACCACATCAGAGTATTCGATCTTTGGAGACCTGTGGACAGACACTTGCTTGGGGGCCTTCAGGGTCAAGTTGGCGTAGTCTTGAACCTTACAGTGTGACTGACACATGCAAAGAAAACAAGTGGTAAGATGATGGTGTAGACACTTTGTCTTGATGAAATCAACATTTGTATTTATGGATTTATTTCTTTAGTAATATAGGTCTCAAGAAAATAATTTAGTTTGTAACCTTAGATTTTCGGATAGATGATGAACAGACTGGGGGATCAACTCCTGTATTTAAAAAATACATACATATATAGTCACAGGCACACACCATATTGTTAAAATTGATGATGTAACGTTTTCATTTGAGGAATGTGTACTCACTTGTTTGAGTGTAGGTTATATTTCCATAAATAGGGTTGTCTTCCATGTCCCTCAAACGCAGACTCAAACTGTTCAGAGAAAAAGAGATAGTAGTCCGAATATCCATGTTTGTTCCATAAACAAATAGAAAAGATTCTGAAATATATGCATTTCTTGATCACAAACACTTTTACCTCCTTCTGAAGTGAGGAAGAAACATCTTCCCCTTTTCTGTAACAAACATAGTTAATATCAGTGAGGATGCGTTTACAAATTTGTGAAGCAGAGTTTATCTGCGTTATCCTACCTGTGCCAACTTTTAGAATGCAGCAAAGAATATTCCATAAAACTGACAAAACCAATATTGTGCTGATGGCACCCAGTAGTATCCATAACTCAGAGGACCCACTGAAAACACCAAAGACTGCCGGAAAAGAACAAATAACACATTAAAAAAACATGTCAATGTCACGTATATCAACATTCACTATATCTCATCGGATTGAATTTATTGAGCATTTCTTTCTTTGAGCATTTCTTTTAGTATTAAGCCTAACTCAAATCTAAGGAAACGTTTGAACGAAGACTTGCTCGTTTTTAAATAACCTTATAAAACACAGGAATTTAGTTTATGGCGAACATACCCAGCGTTGTTTCTGAGCTATTACAAGATCCTGTCATAATATCCTACTGGTGATTCTGAAAAACAAATCAAAACTGGATTTATTAAAGTTCCTGCACAATGAGCATGTTATGGAAGTTTAACACAGGATGTCAGCAACACAAGCTCTTGTGCATCAGCAAGCGTTCTGCAGAAAACCACAGTTCTTCCTATGAGAAGTAGACAGAAAATAATGAGCCTTATCATAAGACTTAAAGTAGGGCAGAGCTGCATCTGCTTGAGAGGATGAAGCTGCTATGGTGCAATTAGATGCAGCAGCTAATATATCGACCCATATATTTAATTAAAACAAAGAACAGTGGATAGATCACCACACTGTCAATGTATTTTCTATGTAATATTGTGTTTTGTTTCCCTGAATGTTATCGACATTAGTACAATAGTACAAATAGCACAAATATTTTTGTATTATGTTTTTTGTATCTTATTCCCCCCCCCCCCCATGCATTATTTATTGTTATAAGGCCTACTAAAGCAAGATTCCTTGTGACCTATTGCAGTGGTCCCCAACCTTGGTACTAAGGGCCCACTGTTTGGCATGTTTTAGAATGTTTCCCTACTCTAACTCTTGGGGGACCACTGACCTATCGAAACTCTTCTCAATGCTATGGTTAGGATCAAGGCAAGGGTGTCCAATCCTGATCCTCTAGTCTAGGGCTACTGCCCTGTCAGATTTAAATACATAATACCTCATTTAGCAGACACTTTTATCCTAAGCGACTTACATTAAGTACAGGGACATTCCCCCTGAGACAAGTAAGATGAAATGTCTTGCCCAAGAACACACCACATAGTATCAACCGTCACCGTGGTTTGAACTCACAATCTTCTGATCATGAGGCCAACGCCTTAACCCGCTGAGCCATCTGACTCCGTTTTGGATATTACCTTTCTCTAGCACACCATATTCTAATATCAGGTTTCCACAGAGCTTGGCAACTACCCTTTCATTTGAATCAGGTGTGCTAGAGCAATGAAACATCTAAAACTGTCGAGGATCAGGATTGGACACCCCTGGTTTAAGGTGGGTAAGGCTCTGAAAAGTCTGGCTCCCATTTGAACAGCGACACCCGGTGACTGTTGTCGATAGACGTCGGTACAGCACCTGAGAGAGGTTGTGATTCATTGGCAAGGCTGGAGTAGATGGAACACAGTAGGCACTGACGAAACCATTTCTATATTAATAATTCGTTTTTCTCTATTCAGCTTAGACTGACACTACTCTTTTTGTTTGTTTGAATCGAGACGATCTTTGGTGCCCGATGATCGTTGAGTACAGGAGCCTCTTACTACTATTACAGACAAAGGGGGCGTGTTTGAGATTGTGTTGTCCCTCCCACTTCTCAACTTTTTCTTTCCTTTCTGACTGCTGATGTGTACAAGGTACAACGGTCTACGACAGAATAAAAATGATTCATTTTCATTCCAAATTTCTACTTATTTTTCTTCTGGCTTTTCCGTGTGGATTGGTAGTCACTGGTATGTATATTTAAGTTATACGAATATATTCTGAACGGATGTGTATTAGCCAAACGATTCTGATAGAGTTAAACATCGACGTGGCATTTACTGAACTTTTCTTGCCGTAACAATTATAAAAGTATCCAAGTAAAACCATCTTCAAAATATAGCATAACATTGCCTTTAGGCCAAGATGATTCATAGATTCCAGCACCTGTGAGTTGAATCATGAACAAGTTGGGACTCGGAGCTGCAACATTTTATTCCACGTGGAATTTATGAAGACATTATCGTATTGTAAATGTAAAAGTACTGAGCAAAATGTTATCTTGCACTAAACATAACTTACTTTCATTTTTTTCCTGATATCTTGCAAGTCAAGTTAATGGCGTTCCTAAATCCTGGGACACGTCACCACTGAAAGAAACCGTTGCGCTTTAAAACAAATAAGCGTGTAATTTTTATTTTTACCATAACTATTCGAATAGCCCAAATTGCATTATTTTGAGGGGCTGAATCAGTCTACATTTTATGTTTCAATCAATATATGTTATTGTAGGGTACAGTAGGCCTACACGGCAAGTAAGTTGCAACTTGCCAGAGTTTAAGGGGCAGCACCAAATGTTCTGATAGTGCCGGATCTGGAGGTTGGGATGTGCGCAGAGATCGGAACAATAATTAGTAACGTGTAAATCTAACGTCTTCTAATGCTCTCATCTATGCTGACGTAGGCCAGGTATCTGCAGATTATGTTGAGGACGAAGTCCCAGATGCAGCTGTTGACGAGGAAGAGGACGAGGAAGATGAAGTTCTTGTTGAGGAAGATCAGGTAGTAGGTTTGGTAAGTGTCCTAATCTTCATCTCACGTACTAGCTTGATTTATTAGTTTTTCTATTTATTCATTCCTAAATATTGCAGGAAACGGAAGATGATATAGATGAAGAAGCAGCCGTTGCTGATGTGACCTCCCATCCTGATGCTGACACCACCATCATATTTGTGACCGGCGAAGGTTGGTTCTCTTAACTTAACCCTTATATTGTCCAAATGGGCAAATGACCTGTCACTATGCAGAAGAAACCCTCTTTTTTCAACTTGAAAATTGATCACATTTCCTAAAGCAACCCCAACTTTAGAAAAAGAGAAACATTGCCTTTGTTCGTATTCCCATGAATGCTGCACACCACTGGGGAACAAATATTGCCTTTGGGTCACCCAGCAGTTATAAAACCATTATACACACCACAAAAATAACTGAGACACACAAACATGCACACACACATACATATAATAAGACATTTCGAGGATATGTGCTACTGATTGAACTCCGATGCAGTTGACAGCAGCCTCAGTATTCTATGCTTTAGATATTCAGAATACTTTATTAATCCCCCAGGGGGAAACTCCTTAGCAGCAACGGCTCACAGTCTCGCAATAGCACACAGGGGTAAGGGTGTGAGGTAAAATATTAGAATAGTGCACACAGGGAAAAAGGGGTGGGGGCAAAATCGGTAATATGAATGCACATTTCAACAGGGTCTCAGCACTCAGATGTACGGGTCATAGATCAGATATTTTCAAATGTCCCTATGGAACCAGAGGACAAACATTTAGAAGAGGATGTATCTGAAAAATAAAATGGAGAGTAACAATCCAGAACTTGAACCAATAATACACCTCTACTTTGGTAAAGAAAACTGATACAGGTCTGCTGGAATATAAAAAAGAATGAAAGTTTGTCTACTGATGTGTGACTGTTTGATTATCTTCTTTTTGACTTGATCCAGAGTTCCCAGCTAATGAAATTGTGAAGTTCCTGGTGGGATTCACCAACAAGGGAAGTCAGGATTTTACAGTTCATTCACTGGAGGCCTCCTTCCGTTACCCTCAAGACTTCCAGTTCTACATTCAGAATGTAAGTCTGGCTTCCTCCTATTTTAACTTCAGGTAATTAGATTAAAGAAAACAACAATCTCAAAACTTTTCCATTCTATTTTCTCATATTGCCCATTATAAATAAAGGGCATAATTTTCACTGTTAATCCTTTTTTTAACGTATTTTGTGTTGCAAACAAGGCCTCATGAATATTTGCTGTTTATATGTTGTGTTTTGTAGTTCACAGCCTTGCCGCTCAACACTATGGTTCAGCCCCAGAAGCAGGCCTCCTTTGAGTACTCCTTCATCCCAGCTCAGCCCATGGCTGGACGACCCTTTGGGCTCGTCATCCTCCTCAACTACCAGGATGGCCAGGTAAAGCCACATCACAGGCCTGAGTGTCAACCCTTCATTTTCTTAAAATCCCAGTTGCTAATACTGATTTGTTACATACCCCATTCAGCATTCACTGTGTGCTTGTTTTAGGAAGCATTTGTGGAGGTATTTGAAGAGACTTGTTCTGGAATGCATGGCTTGAGGCACTCATTTTGAGTTTCCTCTCTTATTCAGGGCAACATTTTCCAGACAGCCATTTACAACCAGACTGTCACCATCACTGAGCTGGAGGAGGGACTGGATGGAGAAACGTCAGTGTTTACTTTCATAACAGAATACTAGTGAATAAGCCAAATATCTGGAAGGTCATTTAAAACTGTTAGCAGTAGGATTACATTGTTTTTTTCATTATTCTTGCAGAATGTTCATGTACATATTCCTTACTGGATTGATCATCCTCATGGCCTTTGGCATTTACCAAGTGCTGGAATCTCGGACGGTAAGAGTATTTGATTGAGCTACATACACAGTGTATCTAAATGTATAAATGTGTGTCTAATGTGTATCTAACATGTTAATCTGACTACATTTGATTTCACATGCAATCTTGCTTTTTGAATTAATCTAAGGCCACAGTGGATGCAATAATGAATGGCACACATTTCTTTTTATGATAGTGGTTCAGAAGTACAGAGCAACTTACATTTATTCATTTAGCAGACTTAAAAAATAGGCTAATCATAGAACAAAGGCAAAAAGCAGTGTCTAAATAGTTGGTTCCCTCTTGCTTGTGTCTTATTCAGAGGAAGAGACTTTCAGTGAAAGTGGAGACCGGTACTGGTGGAATGAATGATGTGGACATCAGCTGGATCCCCCAGGAGACCCTCAATGTCATGAGTAGGTTTTCACTCAGACCCTTGGATATAAGTCGGGGTAGACCAGGGGTGTCAAACTCCAGTCCTCGAGGGCCGCTCTCCTGAAGGCATTAGATGTTTCCCTGCTCCAGCACACCTGATTCTAATAAAGGGTCGTTATCAAGCTGTGTGGAGGTGTGCTGGAGCAAGGAAACATCTAAAACCTTCAGGAGGGCGGCCCTCGAGGACTGGATCTGGACACCTGTGGTGTAGACGACAGGTGTCAAACTCGTGCCATTGCGGGCCAAGAGGGTGCAGGTTTTTGTGCCAACCAAGCAACTACACCAGCTGATTTCAATAACAAGTTTGATTTCACTAAGTGGAGAAACTCGTTAGTGAAATCAGCTGGTGTAGTGGCTTGGTTAACACGAAAACCTGCACCCTCTTGGCCCGCGGTGGCACGAGTTTGACACCACTGGTGTAGACCCACATTCATCCAGGAGTTTTCTAAAGGTTTCTGACCAAAATCAAGATGTTTCGACTTCCACCTCAGGTGAAACTAGGGTTGATACTACGGATTAATTTAAGACACTAAGGTACTTTTTACACAGTACAGAGTAGCATAAATAGTTGTCAAAACATTTTCTCTGGTTGAGAATGACTCCTGGATGGGGCCAAAACGTCTTGATTTTGAAAACAGTGTCCAGATGACTACCTCTGAAACCTTTTCTACAACCTCAGACTCTTGGATGATAACAAATAAAATTCTCTAAAAAGATTTTCAAAGTAAGAGAATTTTTTCTGGCTATATGTAGAGATAACAAATAACCGTTTTCAATTGTTTACAGATAAGGCATCTCCAAAAGCATCTCCACGGAAACGCACCAAGAGAGCTGCTGGAACAGATCAATAAGCTGCTACAAGCTGCGGTCCTCGTCAATGTCCTTTACACAGACATGTCTTCACAGCTCCAACAACATGGCTTCCCTCATCCCTGGGATAACTCATCACTAAAAAAAGTATTATGTCCTGACTTGAAGCAAATGTATCTATGTTGGGTTTGTTGGACAGATGACATTCACGTTTGAGATGTTTCCATTCGAGACTTCTTTAACTGAACATGGGATCATTTTTAACCAACTTTTTAAAAGGATCTTTCAGTTTGTGAATCACTGATAAAAAAAGGTGTAAACTTAACTCTGTGTTGACTCATTGAAGACACAAGGTTGGAACCTGGGAGGTTGTAAGCCCCAAACAAAAATGACATGTTAATTCATGTAATATTGGAAGAAATATTGTGTCATCCATTCCTAAAACTGTGATGTCACTGATGGCTCAGGATGTGCAGTATTGTTTTTATGCCAAGTTCTTCCAAAAACGGTTGCATTTTCTGATTTATCTGTACTGCATGGTCTTATAGCTACTTGTGTCTTATGTTGTATTCCAGGCTGTTGTGTGGAGGCCATGAGGTTTAAAGCCAAATTTGCTCAGTGTAAATTATACAGCGCTGCCAAGGTATCAGGTCACATGGCCTCTCCGCCATTACGCAGATGATTTTTTTTTTTTTTTTACCAAATAAATGTATTTTTTTGGCGGGGGTTAAACAGGTTGTCCTATTTGCCCTTCAAATACCCTTCATACTTGTTTACTACGGCGTTTTAATTCTCCTAACGAATCACACCATAGTAGAAAAAGAACTTGAAAAGATTATTTCGGATAAATAATCGGTGGATGAAATGTATAACCTTTCCATAGGTACTGGTCCACAGACAGCAAATGAGAAACGGGGGGTGGCACACGTGCCCAGTTTGAGAGTGAAGCACCTCTGAGAGCGCCTACTTTAGAAAACCCGCTTACACCAGGGACAGGTTGAGCGTCAGGACAGGAATAATATTTTTAGACGAATAATGGACAACAAGTGACATACTACAACAACAAAAAACGTTCGTCTCCGTGTAGGATCACATTTTATGACGTTTCCAATGCCGTAACTTGATCGATTCATCTTCGTGTCGGTGTAATCTCAATTTATGATCGGATTTTTGTTAGATTCCACAGATGGCGTGAGATCCCCTCCGCTGGGTTTGATATGGGATATGGAATTAACGTCTGTGAAGAGTCGAGGATTATGTGGATTCATTGCAGTAGGTAAGGTTGAGATTCACAGTACCTGTTTCTGATATTTAAAGGGTTGTGCGACATCGAGGAGGCTGGCTTTAGGATTGTCTTTCAACAACTGTGCGTTGCAACAGAATGGACATTACTGTAAATGCAGAAAATGTATTACACCGTTTCCTACCGAGGTGAGATGAAGTTCAGAACCGGATCATTTGACGCGACCTCGCAGAGCTTCTATTCACACAGCACTTCTAGTTTGGTGAGGGGTAATACTGTGGAAAGGCTTAACAATATTTTATTAAAACCGCAGCATTGCAGTATGTGTACTAACATGATGACCACCCACCGAGTTTAATACATACATTTTTAAGCCTATCTGTGTTAAGGTTTTTTTTAACGTTCTGCTAAACTGTAAAATCATAAATCTAATAAATAATCAAATGAGCTACATACATAATAGAAGATAGAATGTTATAGAACAGGTTGTAGAGCTGTTCCAGTGTTTATAATATCCCGCTGTCTTCGCTCCACCACACCCTGACGGATGCTGTGTTTTCAACACGTGAATATCACATACATCTCTTTGATGGTGAAAGAGTGGCCTTGTCCCTGATTTTATGTCTGATCTATAAACGAGTACAAAAATAAGGAGTTGAATCCCATAAAACGAATCCCACAATTATACATTGAACCAACGTCACAAATGTGAAATATTTTGCTCTTGTTTACTTTTTGAGGCTTAGAACAGGGGCACTTTGGTTAAAAGGTTATACTTTGAATTGCCAGTTTTAAAGTCTGTTATGTGAGACTGTGCGATGATAAGGCTCCATTTTAACTCCAAGAACAACAAAGGATTATAATGACCTACTTTTGGCAGCACCCCAGTTTCTTTTAAGACACTCATTACTGGTTCAGTCTTCTATTATGTTGGTAACAAGATGAATAAACTGCCCGTTGTTAACATTCCCAAGTGTATCTGACCTGAAAGATATATAAGTTATATATAAGATATAGCGCATGATTAAATAATACTCCTTATTCTTGGCTTCTTGTTATGAATCCAATTTTTCCCTTCATCTTACAGTGTTCCTGTACCTGACAGTGACAGGAGCCTCGGCTGACGTAAAGTGTGAGAATATCTACAGGGACTTCTCAAACTGTGTCTTGGAACTTGGGGAGAGCATGGATAACTACCAGGAGAACGTAACCAGCGAGAGAGGAGTCGAGGCTGTGTGCAGGTAATAGATGATCAATAACATTAAATGTTTGCTGTGCATGCCTGTGTGCATTCATACAACATCTAATTTTGTATATTGTGCATCCATGCTGGCCGTACAAGAATAGGAAATATAGAATGGATTGTTTTCATGACTGGATGCATGTACATGAAATCACGTGTATATCTATTGATTAGAAGCTTTGAATCGATCAGCTGGCATAAAACATGCTGTAATCCAAAGACAAATACAGATTTGGTAGGGAGGAACATAGGAGACATGCCTCAGTCTCTGAGGGAGATAGCAGGAATAAATGGTGCCGAAACACTGAGCCACAGTACTGAATAATTTATGACTTTGCTGCAGCAGTAATGTAATTCAGAGGCAATCTTTTTGTCATTGTTACAGAGTGCATCTCAGTAGCATAGTACAGGATATTACAGACATACAGATGCCTTATCGTCTTTCAGAAAATTCCTATCCAGCATTAGCACCAAGCTAAAATGTTGTGGCTACAAGAACAAAAAACAAGATGGTGTCACATGTAGAATAACTACAAGATTCATTGTAAACCATGCCATGCTAACCATTGATGTTGATACTGTATGGATAAAGGTAAACATTTTTTAAGGGTCTCAGGATTTTGGATTGCTCTGAATGTTCTGGATTGTTCCGGACGTTCTGATCACTGGTCTCTTGTTTGCCACAGCCACTGGGAAGCGTTCCACACATGTGCCCTCACAGCACTGTCTGGTTGTCAGGAGGAGGTGGGTTCCATCTGGGAGACCCTGAGGGAGGACTCCAGGAAGATCAACTTCCAGGGAAGCCTGTTTGACCTGTGCAGCCCCAGCTCTGCTCCCAGTCTGCACTCACCTCTACCCACCCTACCCCTGCTGCTGTTTGGTATGTTGATTCTGAATGGACCTACCTGGTCCTACAAATAAGTGGAGGATGACTGTTCTGGGGCCAATCCTGAGCACTGTCACATCTCCTGGGTTGGTGTCCCTTATGAGCACAATTGAAATCTAAAGGGTCAACTTATAGACACATAAAGCAATTGATAATGTAAAAAATATCTGGCTCTGGGTTTCTACCATGGTCCATTGTCATGTAAGTAGTGTTGCACTTGTTAATCACAAGTTTATGTTAGCACAGAGACATAGACGTTAATATCAAAAAGTGAGTTTTGATGTTACACACCCAAGCAATTGAAAGTGACAATCAAGCCAGTTTCAATTTTGAATATTTGTCCCCACAAACTATTACCCCCTTGTGGGTGGGCTGCATGGCTGCTATAAAGACACCAAAAAGGCATTTCACCTACCACAAGTCACTCTGTATTGCTCATTTTCTCAATTGTCCCTTTCAGTAGGTGCTGTAAATATCGGGTCATTATCTGACCTGATATTCCCTCCATGCTTTGTGAACACCTTCTGTTTCTTTCTTTTCTGGACTGGAGAATGAGAAAATGAAAATGGTTACATGAGAAGTGATTGCGTGTGAATGTGCAGTTTCCATCATGAGTCTATATACCTTCATCTGCCCATTTAATATTATTTAGTCACAGTACCCATCTTTTTTTACTTTACTTCTACAAAATTTACTTAAAACAATAACACCAAGCCCACTGAAGGAACATAAAATAGGGCGCGAATGATTTGTGATGCAATAATGTGCATTCTCCAATGGTACCGAAAGCATTACGATTTGTTGTTGTCAAGGTGTATATTTTCATCACACGGATTGAGTCCATTCAATTATGCAACTAAATGCATCTGTAGTTTATAGCACAACAGTGTTACTGTATCTTCTTCTGTGACTATTATTGGGACTCGTCGGGTCTTGTGTTAACTTAATTTACACTCTGGAATCTTTTTGGGGTCTCCAGCAGGTTTTCACCTAAATTTCAAATAATGCAGCTTCATTCAGATCAGATCATCATCCAGCTCATTAGTAGAATGAGGTGTGTTAAACTGAGGTTGAAGTGAGAACTGTCTGGATTGTCGCTCTCCAGGAACAGGGTTGAAGACCCCTGCTGTAATGTTTGATTAAGATATCTGTGACATAAATGCATGATTTACTCCTGGAGATTCAGCACAATTATTTCCACAGCATAACACTGTTTCTCTTCAGACCTCCTCCACGGTACCTGGAGTGGATCTGTGCATGCTCTGTCTAGGTGTTAGATTATACGATGGTACCCGTTAGCATCCAGAGACACCCTATTGTAACCAGCATGTTTTGCACTGGTTGTCCACTCCTCCCCTGTGTTTCGGAAAATGGTATCATTGTGTTAATCGATCTGTATGTCTGGTGGCAAGTGTACGGGAACAATTACAAAGCTTTTCCCAATGCATGAGCAATATGTATGGTTAACATTTGGGGAGGGGGAATGAACTCCTGTTGTATGTGAAAGGCAGCTAAAGAAAGCATGAACACGGCCATATTATTTGAAGGGTGTATCATTAACCACCAAATATCAGATACAGTACTACATTTTTGATTGAATTTCAGAAGATACAGTATGCTGTAGATTAAATACATCAGGAAATAACCACTGCTACTACTACACTACTGAATGTAAAATATGTATTTGGTCCATTAAAGATACCAGCTGTAAAGTAGGCCTACACTATTTTAAAAAGCCTGCACTAAGTATTGTATTGAAATACATTTTATGGAAATAATGTGTTTTAATGAATAAAGTATGAAATTGGAAATACAGTATGTCATTACATAGTTGTCGTTAGATGTTAAAATGTAATATTTTACATAAACAGTGCACTACGCACAAACATGCATCCGTTAGACAGAAAACATACATGAACACTGAATTTTGCACACAATTCAAATATGTGATGTTTTCACACTCATCTGCTTCACGTTCATTTACACCAAGGTTTCCTTTTTTAGTCCTCCTTATGGCAAGGTGTTAATAATGAGAGCTGGATCCAGCTCGTTAAGGGCCCAGCCACCAATCAGGCATTCGTTAGTGCAGTCCCATATGTTCTCCCCCACCTGGTCCTGGACTGGGGAGGCAGAGACTGCAGGAAGGGTCAGGGCTCATGGCTAGGCCTGAGGGAACTAAACATCCATGAGTGGTAGAATCCTCTCATTAGGCTACTGCCTATTTGACATTGCGGCTGTTCACAATGAATTATAAACCCTTTGATCAGTGTTTGTACTTGTATGAAACGGTATAGGTGTAAACATTAACAGTGAATAATCATCTTTCAAAATGTTTATCAAATCTATTGTCTTATTGCACAGTATTGCATTAGTAATAGAATAAACCTTACACCAAATACATTCAGGTTATAAAGATTTGACTTGCTTTATTACACATGGGACCTTGAAATAAACTGAAACATTAGGACTTGATCGTGTTAAACCATGTTACAGCGACGACATTGAATTTTCACTGCTGAAATTATAATCAGAAGTGACGTCCAGAAGTGAAGCATGTGCAAAGTACAACTATTCGTCAAGACCTAAAACAAATATCCCATCCCTTACAAAGGGTTTGCAAAACACAACACCACATTATCCAGATTTAAACAAATTAAGGTGACAGAGATGATATATAGAGAACTTATTAAAATAAGACATATTTACACTGTGACAGGTTTGAATCAGGAGTTCTCCATTGAGAGCTTATGGATAGAGACGCTCAGTGACAGCATCCTGTCAGAACACTGCTGATGGCTTACACATGCCTTGAGTGGCCATCTGGTATGCATAGTATAGCAAACCATACGTAGCCATGAAACACTATAAAACTGGTGTGAACTTGATGAGTTGATGACTAACAATGCAATGCATGCAAACCACCTGCCTGTTATACCATGGTTTAAGACTGAATGAAAATCCTGCATGTTATTTACTTTACCATTTTAAGAATTAAACTATTTAGCAAACAAAAGAAAATGGAAGAATGTGTAAACAGTGTTAGGGTAGGGAACAACAAAAATGTTAAATTAATAATTAGCATTCAACTATCTTAATTGACAATCATACCCCTTATGCTAGACAAGAAGCCATCTCAATTGTTTGGTTTAATTCCACAATCAAACCTGCTTTCCAATTTGTTCAAAAAAATAAATAGGCCTACACATAACCTTTAAGTTGAAAGGTTTAAAGTCACATCAAGATCAAGTTCAATTGATTGAGGATTCTTTTCAAATATTCCACCTGCTTCTCATCGCTGATTTGGGTATCCATAATTCCAATTCCTGTATGTTGAACAGTTCACAGGATGAAATATGTGCCAGAATTAGTTCAGGTGGAGGTCAAAGATTCGACTTGGGTCCGCTGTTGACAGGAATAGCCCTGAGCTCAGTCCGCATACACAGGTACTCTCCGATTACCGCCATCAAAGCCATGCAGGCTACGTTGACAAGCCACCAGGAAAGGGCTGCTGGGAGATGTGTGTTATAGATCCAACAGCCAATCATGTGAAAGAAGTGCACAGTGACAGTGAAATCAAGACACTGCTTTCCTCGGCGGATGAAAAACCACAGTCCAAGGGCACTGAGGAAACAAAGGCAGGTGCGTTATGAATAAAGATTTCATGTACACACAACAGTTAACTACAGGATGTGGTGTAGCTTGAATAGCTTGTGTATCCATCAATGAGTGATTGATCCTCTTACCAGGTAAGTGAGTTCAAAATAAAGGCCATCATTGACAGTCTGCCCTGCATTGTTGCAAACCCAAGCACCTGCAAGAACAGGATGATGTCATGACATGTTTGATACCGTTAATGACTCTAAAAAACTAATCATTCATTTTCAGGACTTGCCTCATAGCTGAATATCTGGTCCAATGACCTATTGGTCTGCACCAGACTGTCCACTCCTGCCAACCACAATCCCAGAAAGCTGTAGTAGACGCACTGCATCAGTACTATCTGAGACACAATGAGGATCGGATCCCAGATGTAGCTGCGGAAATGACTCGCCATCTCAGAGCTGCAGGTTGGGACACTGGTCGCCCAATCTGCTTGACTATATCAATAGTACCACCTCAATATCAAGCGTATTTGTAGGTATGCGACCAGTTTAGGATCTGAAATAACTGATAATATCCTGTTTAGTGTACATGTACAAGCCGTATTAAACATTATTACCAGACAAACATTCTTCTGTAACTCAGTCCCACCACAAATTTGATTCACTACGAGTTAGCTCGAAGAATAACGAGCGTCTCTCCAGGGCGTTAGCAAGCTAGGCTAACATTGACTAAAGTTCTGACACCAATTTAAAAGTGTTCCATGTAACATTTGTTAGCTATTTTAGATACGATAGACGTGGTCACTATGTTTCCGATGCTAAATTTAGGCTTAGCTAGTTTAGCTAATTTAGCTTTTGCTAAGGCTGCGAGCTAAACTTCAGGTTTGCAATTCTAAGCTTCCTTCGTTACAAAATGACATGGTGAACTTCACCTATTAATCCACCTTTGTAGGTTAACCATCCAACATAACATCTCAAAATCTTCTCTAATTGTGTTTATACATCCAGTAATTGATTGAACACAGCTAGCCAGCGCTAGCTAACAAAGTGAGCTGTCAACACAAATAACCGAACCGGATGTGATTGTTCTGCGCAGAACGGAGGATCATAATTATTATTTTATTTTTTACTTACTTGTTTATTGTAGGACAACTGTGCCAACATGCATCCTGGAGAAGGGAAACATCATCTAACAACAGAACTTAAACTTAAACATCTTGAAAACGACACTGTGGTTTCTTCCGTCTTGAACGAGCGACAGGAACAGTCTGCCTCAAGCGGTGGGGAGGCTAAGTGCTTTTAGTTTTAGGGGTTTGTGTTTCACTGTCTGAAACACTCCAGCACAGACCTAGTAGGTCCATGGTACAGACATGCCCAGAATTTCGTAGGTTGTGAAGGAAAACAGATCGAAGGTTACTACACGAGTAGAACATTTGCTGAAGTGGCACGTTTGCTATTGTACGGGGTTACTAGAGCAGACCCGATCCTGCTTCCTTCAGACTGTGTTAAACTAAAATCATTATTTAACTTTTTTGGGGGGAAAAGTTATGGTAAACCATTTCTCATGGGTAACTTGAAAGCATAAATGCTGAAAGCGCGTAATAACTTTGGAAAATCTGAAATGTTTGTTCTTCAAAGGATCAACATTTACAGGAGGCTGACATGCATTCAGCAAGGTTTGGGTAAGAGAAAAAGTATAAGTAAAGACTGTATTGAGACTGTATTACTAAGAGGATTACGGTTATATAGATTCTTATGGAACGTCGAAATGTGTGCAAAGGAGGGGTGGGTGGTGGGGAGGGGGAGTGGTGTAACTTATGTTTTCAGATTCGCATTTAACTCTGTATAACTCGAGACATCTGTAATCTCCATTGCCGTAGGAACTGGGGGCAGCTAGGGCACATGTGTCCCACCTAAAAATGATCCCATACCGCAGACAAAAACTGTACAATTGGAACTTAAATTTTGAAAGTGTAACAAAGAAGATTTCATTTTTTTCCAGAAAAGTTGTCATCTCAATGTCGAAACCAATCCCATGCTCTGGCTGCTAACTAAAATCTTAACCTTTAAGTGTTAGAGTTTGGGTGGTGTCATGGGTATCCCCAACTCTGGCTTATAAAAAGGCGTAGGATGAGGTCTTGTGTGACACTTGAGAGGCCTGCTTAATTGGTCTATATGTGAGAAGGACCCCTGTGTACACCATATGGACCTGTTTGAAAGTTACATTTAAACACTCATTCTGTAACTAATAACCATGGTCATACAAAGTCCACAAAAGTGACGATTTCCTTTTTCCACCACAGCGATAATCTGCTGGAGGAGCACCAGCAGACCTGCACCTGGACCAGCACCTCTTTTGACCATTTCACCCACGCGATCCCTCATTGATGAGCAGGTGACCATAGAAGGGCGTTACCTTCCGCCATCCTGTCCAATCACAATGCGGGCATGCTTGCACAGCGAGGATGGTGACCTATGGGAGACACTCTCCCACTACAATACAGATAAGAATGGCAGAGTGAACTGTGAGATATACAACGTATTCACATTTTAAAGACCATAATTTCTGAACTAGCCCACATGATCTCTTACTCTCTCTATTTCTCCCCTTCACAGTGACCAGGGATGTGTCTGTGGGGGGTTCATATGTAGGCTGTGAGCCAATGGGTCTGTTCTGGAGCCTGCAGCCTGCACAGGGGGAAAGAAAGGGTCTGCGGTGGGTAACAGACAATCTAAATATTTCACACATCCAAAAAAACTTTGTGTAACAATTAAAAAAACACTTAATAGTTATTCAAATTCATTAAATTAATCCCAGTAACATAGACTGTTCTAATGGAACTCTTGTTCTACAGACTAAGGAAGAAGAACGTTGAGACACCCTATCCAATTCAAATATCTATTCTGGATGGTCATGTCACATCTGTAGATAATAATAACAATAATAACAATGATAATAACCAGGAACTGGCAGCTGTCACTGTAGAGCGCTGGTACATGGCTCCAGGTGTCAGAAGAATGGAAATACGACAAAACGGAATAGTGGCAACCTTGTTCTTACCCCCTGGTGAGCATTCTGTTGGCTGTAACAAGAGAGTGTAAATGTATATGCAGTAGCTAATGTGATAACCCCTAGTTTGTTCCCATAGGCCCTGGTCCATTTCCTGCCATGATAGACCTGTGGGGTATGGGTGGAGGACTCATAGAATATCGCTCTGCACTGTGCGCATCCAGAGGCTTTGCAAGTCTTGCCCTTGCCTATTTTGGTCACGCTGACATTCCTGGTCCTCTTAACTGCATTAACGTGGGAGACCAGTACTTTAGGGTAACATTGGTAGTTTATATGTCACTAGGCATTTCATTCTGGGGGGGGGTGATTTCCCCCATTTTGTTGCCAGTTAGGTTATTTTACCCGATAATTTCTTCTTGATTTCTCTACCGTCAGGCAGCGTTCAAACTGCTGCAGGAACACCCGCAGGTGTGTGGGGATCGGATAGGTGTCATGGGCCTTTCTTTTGGAGTCTACCTATCTCTTAGAATTGCCACTCAGATTGGTGTCAGTGTAAGTTTACTTAGCAAATATCTCGGTTCGATGTGAAATACCTTTTAATTTAACCAACCCAGTCTCTCTCAGCCTAGGTGTGTGATTTGTATCAATGGGCCAGTTGGTAGTTTTAACAAGATATTTGACGATGACAGCAGGAACAAAAACTTTGAAAGGTGAGTTTTACTCATGAGAATGTATCTCTGAATTTGTTGCTTAGAATAAATGTTTTCCATACTTTTCAATGCTGTGTTGATGTTCTAAATAATGTGTGTGGCTTTTCTTTCACCTCATTGTTTAGTGATCAGAAGCACTGGAGTTTCGATGAGCAGGGTTACGTCAGTTTCAGAGAAGTTTCCTTACCTAACAATATTCCACCAGAGAACAAAGTAAAGGTATAGTATATCTAGACTATGGTCTTATTTAATGGATAAGAAATAGAAGATTTCAGAAGATTTTTAACACCAGCACAGGGGTAGGCAGCCCTGGTCCTTGGGAGCCACTGTCCTGAAGATTTTAGCTGTTTCCCTGCTCTAGCACACGTGATACGAATGAAGAGTCGGTTCCACAGAGCTTGATAATGACCCCTCATTAGAATCAGGTGTGCTGGAGCAGGGAAACAGCTAAAATCTTCAGGACAGTGGCTCCCTAGGACCAGGGTTGCTGACCTCATAATAGCACCCGTCTTGTGTCTGTGTGCAGCTTGAGAACCTGTGCTGCCCCCTGCTGTGCATTGTTGGTGAAGACGACCTAAGCTGTGCAGCGACAGAGAACGCAGATGAGGTTGTTTATGTGTGACAGCTTCCACTCTATTATTCTTGAAAGTCTTGAAAATGTGTTCTATTTAACTGGATAATGCTATTATGCCTCTATACATTTGCCTCTAGATTGAGGAAATGCTTAAGGCTGCAGGAAAATCCCACCTGCTTGTTCGTCTGTCATACCCAGGGGCAGGTCACCTGATCGAACCACCTTATACACCGAATGCACGAGCCTCCATGTGGACCACCAGACCCAAAAAGCGTACGTTGTCCTTTCCGTGCATGTCTCTGCATGCATTTTTTTTCTATAAAATCACACATCCGACAATGTGAATACAAAACAAGAAAACACGAAAGAGAGGGAGAAGCTCTAGTCTTGTTTTAGAGGGAGAGACAGACGTTCTCTTTTTCCATAACTTGGTGCTGTTTTTTTCCCTCCCTGGCCTTGTCTCTGCTGTAGTGATAACACTCTGGGGAGGACATCTTGCTCCCCATGCTGCTGCCCAGGAAGATGCCTGGACAAGGATTCTGGAATTTATGGAATGCAATTTAAGAGTGTGAAGAACCCTGGAAAAGGGAAATCTGTTAGTCCTCATTTCATTTGATTGATTGATTTGATTGGTTAAATCTTGTGTATTTAAAGTACAATAGGTAACGTGCGTAAGCTAATGAATCCCTCCTCGAGGTGTTAAGCAGCATAAACAGCTCAGGACCTGTAGAATCTAAGATTCACATTTTTAGAGCAGGCAGCAACTTTAGGAAATATTTTTTTAATCATCATCATTTTTTTTTTTTTAATAACGTTCCCTATTGCCACTTGATAATTTTCTGCTATTTAAAAATGTATTCGGACCATGGTCCCTTGATACCTGGAAGAGGTACACCTGGCCCCTAACTGTCACTTTGGCTCAGATTAAGTTGGAATTTGTACAGTATACCTGTTTGTCTGACAAAATCAACCTGCGGGTAGAAATAAAATAGACTGAACCTGATGTGTAATTTACTCACACCCTTCTCGCACCTGAATTTGAAGGGTTAGCACTGGGGTTAGCATGTGGCCCGAGTTATGGCTACGGCCGACTGGGCTTTAAAAGGGTTTGTAGGTTTTCTTGGGCGTGGATTACATGAAGGCACCAGGCCTCCTTATGAAGTTTTTCCACCACGTGATCGCTGTGGCGCAGACTATAGGGTCCATCACCGTCAGTCATCTGTCTCCCATAATACATTTCAATGTCTGTCTATAAATTCAAGGCTCTATGTGTGTCCTGGGTAAACACATGCTTTGAGACTGCATTTTTCAGGCAAGACAATGCTCGGTAGAGACAAATTTAAAACAAACAAAATATTTTTGAAGCTTTAATAAAATTCATTAGTGATCGTCAATCTTCATCATACTTGCTTCTTGTTCAGACGTCCCTCTGATCGTTTAATTATCCTTTTTGTTCCACAAAAGAAATAGCACGTTAGACACTTTCAGAACATTTTATTTTAAAATCTCACTGTTTGATTAAGGCGTCAGCTCTTCCAATGAGGATAAAGATGCATTGTGACTGCTGGGAGATCAACTCCCAGGGACTGTGATGGTCCCACTGTGAGGAGTGAGTGCTGGGCAAATGTTTAGGCTGGAAGATCCAGCTGACGCTGTAAGCTGTGTGTGTGGTGATGACCTTTCATAACATCTTCCAAGGTACAGTCCAAGATGAATGATTATCTTGTTCGCGTGAGACAATATGCTATGGTTGGGGAGAAAATGAGGAAAATAACAAAATCGATTTAGTTTACAACACTATTAACAAGACTTTGGATAAGCCGTGCATCTTTGCAATTGTTGGATTTAAGAGCATTGCAAATGTCTTAAGAAAAAAAAAAAAAGCTGGAAGTAACAGCTCTGCACAGTGAGCATGTGATGTTTTGAGGCGTTAACCTTTTCAGCTAATGCTAAGCAGCTAATGTTAACCAGAGCCAATTCAACATCAATCTATTCAAACATGTCATACCCTAACAAATCCACTCAACTTCCATTCCACAAGTGGATCCCCATTGAACACATCTAGACTTCTGGTTCATCTTCTAGAACATGTGTATGGTTCCAAGCCCTCTTCTTGAACACATGTAGACTTCTGGTTCATCTTCTAGAACATGTGTATGGTTCCAAGCCCTCTTCTTGAACACATGTAGACTTCTGGTTCACCTTCAAGAACACATCAACACTCCGAGTGACCTTCAAGAATGCATCTCCCAAAAAAGAAATGAAACACCGGGAGAAAATGGCCCAGTCCAGCTGGGTGACACAATCATCCACCAACTTGGACCAGAACCGTCACACTGACGATACTGAGATATTAAAACACGGTTACTTGGTCAAGGTAAGTTAGGAACTAGTTTGGTGTGTCTGTGTGTACTGATAGAGAGGGGGGGAGGGCATCAAAAGCGATCAACTGAATAAATAGCCTGAAGCGCGTAAGACCCAGTGGAGTTCTAGTAACCAGAACCCAGAACCCTCCTGACGCCAGAACAGCCGTGTGTCTGGTTCTGCATCTGGGAGCTGAAGCTAGAACGCATCTGGGGGAAGTTTGTAAAAAAATAAAAGCACAGAAAGAAAAATCTTTAGATCTACTCTGTCGCACACTGCAGACCTGACAACTGCAAGTCTTTATATACACACACAAGAGTTACATCACCAAGAGAGCAATAAGACTACTGTTAGCAAGGCATCTTCATTTTTGTTACTCCACAGTTATATAGAAACATTTTATCGTTGAGACATCTTACTGCATTACGTCGATGCTAATGTGAACACGGCACATTCACCAAGAGGCAACATTCCATCAGCCGAATGCGGAACTCTGATTGGACAATGTGTTCAGAGTCAGCTGTTCATTGGCTGAAACAAGATTGTCTATAAAACCTTCTTTAAACAGAAAAAACTATCACAAAACCATAAAACAGATATCTTAACAGGCAAAAGAGCTGAACGGTGATTGATAAGCAACCAGAAGGGGGGGGGGGGGGGGGGGGGAGGTTTGGGGTTGATCATCTTAGGGGGGCAGCCCGTCTTCCTCAGTTGAGGTGATTGGGCGGGGCTGGGATAAAGGGGGCGGAGCGGTCATTGGTGAGGGTCCGACGTAGTTTAACCCCTCGAATCATAGTGAGCATGTTCCCCCCTCCCTGGGTGGGGGCCGCGTCCTCCTGGGGTTGCTGTTGGGGGGCCGCTGGGTCTTCCGCCTGGGGGGACAGGCCTGGGAACGGCTGCAGCTGGTAGTGTTGCTCTAGCTGTTGTTGCGTCTGCTGGTACAGATGTTGATTCAGCTGCTGTTGATGCTGTTGTTGTGATTGGTGCATTTTTTGTAGTTGTTGACGTTGTTGCTGCAGCTGTTGTTGCTGCAGCTGCTGTTGCAGCTGCTGTTGTTGTTGCAGCTCCTGTTGTTGTTGCAGCTGCTGTTGTTGTTGTTGCAGCTGTTGTTGTTGCTGCAGCTGCTGCTGTTGTTGCAGCTGTTGTTGTTGTTGCAGCTTCTGTTGATGCTGCAGCTGCTGCTGTTGTTGTTGTTGCTGCTGTTGTTGTTCTTGTTGTTTTTGATGCTGTTGCTGCTGCAGCTGAGTGTGGTACTGTCTCTGCTGCTGCTGGTGCAGAGCATACTGCTGCTGCTTGCTGAGTTGGTAAAGCTGCTCCGAGCTGCCCTGAGCAGTCCCACCCCCCTGCCCCTGCCCCGAGACCAGCGAGTAGTACTGCGAGGAGGAAGGAATGGCACTCAGACTCTGGGTGGAGGTACACAAGCCGTGCTTGGCATGGCCCAGACCTCCAGGGGGCGCCATGTTCTCCTGGCTGCCCCCTGTACCCCCGCCGCCCCCTGCCAGGGCCTTGAGAGGCACCTGAGGGGTGCAGATGGGGATGGGGAGCCCCCCACTTATGGTGCCTCGCCGGTAGGCTGGCTTGGAGGAGGGTTTCCTGCGGATGGTGGCCGTGTGAGAGGAGCGTGGCGACAGGGGCTCGGACTCGGCCAGCAGGCTGACCGTAGAGGCGGGGCGCTTGGTCTGCAGCAGCTTGCGGTAGTTGAGGACGAGGTCGCTGTTGCGGGGGATGGTGGAGGACTTGTCGAAGTCGAGCTGGCCGTGGTGGAGCTCCTCCCCTCCGTGGAGAGATATGGAGTCATAGTCTGTCACCCCCACAGCGGAACAGAAAGATCAGTTAGACTCAAGGAAACAACGCAAAGTTTCTCCACAAAATAAGAGAACCTGCTGTGTCACTAACACATCCTCTGAAATAAAGAGTGAGGGGGTGAAAGAGACCAAGTGAGTGGGGGAGCACGAGAGAGAGGAGACATTAGGGACGGAGAGGGAAAAGTGATGAAGATAGAGGAGAGAGATGGATGGAGACACAGGGAGGCGACAGAGGAAGATGGTCATAACAAAGGAGGCAGAACTAAACGAGAGAGCGAGAGAAAGAGAGAGAGCGAGAGACAGGAAACCTACCATAGATAGGGGGTTCTTTCTTTAAAGCTGAAAGAGAAGGCAAAGAAGCATTTAGGACAGGCTAAAGAATCTCTTCAGGTGAGCAGTGATGGAAGCCCGAGGTACACACCCAGAAGAGAGGACACAAACAAACAGTAACACACTCCATAGGAACAGCAGCACTGCCAGGAAGACAGAAAGATACAGAGGACAGATACAGGCAGGTAGTCAGACAGACAGGTAGACAGATGGGAAGACAGACAGGTAGAAAGATTGACAGGTTGAAAGACATGCATATAGACAGACATGCAGGTAGGTCAGTGGGTAAGTAGAATGAGAGACATGCAGGTAGGAAGACAGACAGGCAGGTAGGTCGTAGGTAAGTCGTAGGACAGACAGGCAGGTAGAAAGACAGATGGGCAGACAAGCAGGCAAGCTAAGAGTGTGTCCTCACTGAGAGAGAGAGTGTGCTGACCGTGAGAGGGGATTGTGTCGTCGGAGCAGGAGGGCGTGGTGGTCTGGGTGCTGTATCCAGAGGAGCAGTGGAGGGAATCTCTGCTGCTCCGGGGGCCATCACAGTTCAGTCCCGCCCCCAACGCCAGGGCCAGCTGCTCCCTGGCTGTAGGAGGCTGAGAGGAGGGACAGGAGAGAGAGGAGGGATGGGAGGAGAGAGGGGAGGGATGGGAGGAGTGAGGGGAGGGATGGGAGCAGAGATGGGAGGAGAGAAAAGAGGGATGAGAGGAGTGAGAGGAGGGATGGGAGGAGAGAGAGGAGCAGAGATGGGAGGAGAGAAAAGAGGGATGGGAGGAGTGAGAGGAGCGATGGAAGGAAAGAGGAGGGATGGGAGGAGAGATTTGAGAAATGATGTACTTTATCTAATACCATGGCCCCTGGTCCCCCTGTGCGTGCGTGTGAACAAGTGTGTGTGTGTTACCTTCCAGGAGGCAGACATGGCTCTGGCTCTCTCCACCTGTGCGGTGCCGTTCTCAGGGCCAGGATCGTCCTGCCTGGACCCTGGAGGACCACCAGCCAAGCACTACACACACGAGAGGGAGAGGGTGTGAGAGAGAGAGGGTGCATGTGTGTTTGAGCGTAACAAGAGTGTGTTTGACAAGAGTGTGTGTGTGTTACCTGGGCCGGGTCCATGGAGGGAGGCCTCAGGTGCATCCCGTCTACAGCACAGGAGATGGAGTCCAGAGAGGGAGCAGCTTGATACGCACTGGAGGAGGCAGGAGGCAGCATGGGTGAGCTGTGGCTGTGTGGTATGTGTGTGTACACGTGTGTGTGTGTGTGTGTGTGTGTGTGGGTGCATTTGTGTGTGTGTACCTGCTGACGCTGCTCTTGCGGGACAGGGTGTTGCTCGGGGAGGCAGGAGGGGTCTGGTAGGTGTAGCTGAAGTCAGAGCCCTTCAGATCCAGAATCACCTGCAGGAGAGAGAGAGCTTCATTAGTTCTAGTCTCTGGCTGGTGTGTGTGTGTGTGTGTGTCTGCTCACTGGCGGGGGGCAGGGTGTGTGTGTGTACCTGCTCACTGGCGGGGGGCAGGGTGTGTGTGTGTGTGTGTGTGTGTGTGTGTGTACCTGCTCACTGGCGGGGGGCAGGGTGTGTGTGTGTGTACCTGCTCACTGGCGGGGGGCAGGGTGTGTGTGTGTGTGTGTGTACCTGCTCACTGGCGGGGGGCAGGGTGTGTGTGTGTGTGTGTACCTGCTCACTGGCGGGGGGCAGGGTGTGTGTGTGTGTACCTGCTCGCTGGCGGGGGGCAGGGTGTGTGTGTGTGTACCTGCTCACTGGCAGGGGGCAGGGTGTGTGTGTGTGTGTACCTGCTCACTGGCGGGGGGCAGGGTGTGTGTGTACCTGCTCGCTGGTGGGGGGCAGGGTGTGTGTGTGTACCTGCTCACTGGCGGGGGGCAGGGTGTGTGGGTCGGCTGTGAGGATGCTCAGGTCTTCCAGGATGGTCTGCAGGTGCGTCACTTCACCCAGCATGCTGATCTCATGATCCTGCAGACGCACCACATCACTGCATCACAACTAGTTAGACCCCCCCCCCCCCCCAGCACAACTACAACCATACTCTACTCTGATTGGCTAGACTCACCAGGAAGGGTTGAAAAATGCTGACAACCCTGTCCTCTGATTGTCCCGACTCACAAGAAACTGTAAGCCTGCTGACAACCCTGTCCTCTGATTGTCCCGACTCACAAGAAACTGTAAGCCTGCTGACAACCCTGTCCTCTGATTGGCCAGACTTACCAGAACAGGTTTGAGCAGGTTGACGAATGAGCAGTAACGGCTTCTCTCTTCGATGAGCGCTCTGCACACGGCCCTCTTCTCCGTTTCCTCCAGCACGGCGTAACGAACGTTCACATCCTGTAGAGCGCTATCCAGCTGGCCCCTCACCTCACCCTTCCCTGGGGAAACAAAAGCAGGAACCAAAGTGAATCAGTGATTGCAACCGTATGAATCTAAACTAAAACAGTTTGGTGTGGTCGGCTGCACACGGTAAATTATTTTTTTATATTTGCGGTTATTTCATTCGTAGCTGTTGTCTAGAAGATCCTGTGGGCAACGTGGGTGTTGTCATGGATACCGGTGGTTTACAGATATATCTAGTGTACGTATGAGAGAAACACCACTTCATAGTCTTCCTATGAGTAGGGATAGTTAGGTTTACAATTTCTAATTACAATTGAAAGAAGTAAAAAATATATACATTAATTTGCAACTAGGGGGCAGTAGATCTTGACATGACACCACAAGTTAAGACAGCGGTGTCAAAGTCGCACCATCAAGGGCCAAGAGGGTGCTGGTTTTTGTGTCAACCAAGCAACCATACCAGCTGATTTCAAGTAGAGAACGTCGTTAGTGAAATCAGCTGGTGTTGCGCTTGGTTGACATGAAAACCTGCACCTGCTTGGCCCTCGATGGCGCGACTTCGATGCCACCGAGTTAAGAGAACACCTCTCAGCTGTTCCCCAGGGAGGAGAGGGTGAAAGGGGGAAGGGAAGGTGGGTGGGGGGGGGGGGGAGGGTCTGGGTTTCACTAGAGCGGAGTAAAGGTCAAAGCTACTAACAGCTGTGCCGTGTCACTTTGGGGGAGACAGAACGCGGTCTGCCTACCTAGCTGTCTTTCTGTATGATGTTGCTGCCTGGGCACTGTGTCTCTGTCTAGCTGGACGTGCTAGCTGGACAGTTATGTTGTTGAGGCCTTTATGTTGTTGCTCAGACCTGTAGCTATGAATAGCTATGTTGTGTCTGTCTGTCTGGCAGCCGTGTTATGTCCAGCTTGCTGCAGCCAGCTTATGGCCAGCTCGCTTGCTAGCTAACTGATTCTGATGCGTCTTGACAGCCAGATAGCCAGATGTTGTACAGCTAGCTCGCAATGTTTTACAGCGAGCTAGCTGTGTTGTGTCTAGACAGCTAGCTATCTGTGTTGTGTCTAGACAGATAGCTAGCTGTGTTGTGTCTAGACAGCTAGCTAGCTGTGTTGTGTCTAGACAGTCAGCTAGCTGTGTTGTGTCTAGACAGCTAGCTATCTGTGTTGTGTCTAGACAGCTAGCTAGCTGTGTTGTGTCTAGACAGCTAGCTAGCTGTGTTGTGTCTAGACAGTCAGCTAGCTGTGTTGTGTCTAAACAGATAGCTAGCTGTGTTGTGTCTAGACAGATAGCTAGCTGTGTTGTGTCTAGACAGATAGCTAGCTGTGTTGTGTCTAGACAGATAGCTAGCTGTGTTGTGTCTAGACAGATAGCTAGCTGTGTTGTGTCTAGACAGATAGCTAGCTGTGTTGTGTCTAAACAGATAGCTAGCTGTGTTGTGTCTAGACAGATAGCTAGCTGTGTTGTGTCTAGACAGATAGCTAGCTGTGTTGTGTCTAGACAGCTAGCTAGCTGTTAGGAGCCAGGATGGTACGCAATGGTTGCAGGCAGCCCCAGGCTCAGGGGGGAATCAGGTGGGCTGTTGTGTGCTGTGCAGTAAGCAGGTCCCATGGATGCAGCCAGGGGTCATACCAGGGCACCAGGCTCACATGATGGGAGAGGAAGCTGCACTTCTCTCTTTTCTGACACACACTCATCACTCCTCTGTTACAACATCTCTTTACTTTTGGTCAGGTCAGATCTGGTCAGGTCTGTGGCTGGCTGACTAATTTGTTTGCTGGGTGACGTGGCTATCCTGCTGGTAGACTAGCTAACTGGTAGACTGACTGGCTGGCTGTCTAGCCAACTACTTGACTAATTCATTAACTAGCTGGCTAACTAACTCACTGAGCATGCTCACACACGTGCCTCCCAGCAGATCTACTAAGAACAATAAAGAATTTACTGAGGGAGTGGTGCCGTGACAACCATAGGTGAGGCATACCTGGGTCACCATGACAACCAAGGGTGTGTCTGACCACATATTGTTAGGGAGTGCCAGCTCAGGCAAGGTTATTATCCCACACACACACGCGCGCGCACACAGGAATGGAAATATAAGAGAACATAGGAGAGCAGAAGAGATGAAAAGAGGAGAAGAGAGGAGAGGAAGAGAGGAGAAAAGAGGAGAGAAGGTGAGAAGAGAGGAAGAGATGAGAGGAAGAGAGAAGAGGAGGAGAGGGAGAGAAGAAGTGAAGGAGAGCGGATCTCACCTTTTTTTACTTTCTTCTGCAGTTTGATGGTGTCTGAGGACTTTTTCTTGATTTCAGCTCGGGCTCTCTTGTAGTCTGCAACAATTAGTCAGGATCACTTGCTGTGTCTAGGTCGTGTGTGTATTTGTGGTGTGTATATGAATGGTGTGTGTGGGTGTGTGTGTGTGTGTACCTTTGGCATGGTCTTTGTCCAGCTGACTGGCCACTCTCTTCCACTCCTCAATCTTCAGCTCCAGAGGAGCAACCAATCCATCTGCCAGAGCCCTGCACACACACACAACACGCTAAACACCTGAACACACTAAACACACACACACACAACACGCTAAACACCTGAACACACTAAACACACACACAACAACATGCTAAACACCTGAACACACTAAACACACACACAACAACATGCTAAACACCTGAACACACACACAACACGCTGAACACCTGCACACACAGACAACACGCATACAACACGCTAAACACCTGCACGCACAACGCGCTAAACACCTGCACACACACAACACGCTAAACACCTGCACACACAACACACTAAACACCTGCACACATACACATCACGCTAAACACCTACACACACACAACACGCTAAACACCTGCACACACACAACACGCTATACACCTGCACACACACATCACGCTAAACACCTGCACACACAACAAACTAAACACCTGAACACACACATAACACGCTAAACACCTGCACACACACAACACGCTAAACACCTGCACACACACAACACACTAAACACCTGCACACACACAACACGCTAAACACCTGCACACACACAACACGCTAAACACCTGCACACACACAACACGCACCATCTAGCACAGAACACACTAAGCGTCCATGAGGATGGAGGCTGAAGAAGTCCTTACGTGGTGAACAGCTTCAGTTTGGACTCGATGCTCCTGTGTCTCATGCACATCCGGGTCAGGGCCGAGCCGATCTCCTTGGTTGCACCTGAAACACAATGACAAACAAAAACAGTGTTAGGCTAGGAGTGAGGTCTGTGTTTAGTGTTCAGGTTCCTGTGATGCACATGTATGCTGCCCCGGGTTGAAGAGACCAGCCAAACTGCTGTTCCACCCTCACATCCACGCCAACATTCATAAGGTGCTGACTGAACACCCTCCTTCCTGGCCTGAACACTCAGAGCCCCGCTCAGCCAGAAGGATGTGCACCGGCAGACGGCCCTGATATGCAAATCAGACACACCCAAGCCTGCAGGGCCATCGTGTTCTGTTCTACGCATGTCAGCTGGGATTCTAGTCCCAGTGTAAATCTGGCTGGTTCTAAACCCACCTTTCTCCCTCAGTCACCCTCCTCTTCATCCCCCCTCCCACCCCCTCCTTCCCTCAATCTCTTCTCCCCTCCCTCCCCCGCTCCCTACCCCCCCTCCTCCTTCCAGGGAGGTCCAGGGCACTAACAGTTTGTCACGACTGGTTGAAAGTCTTGTGATACTTTCTCCCTCAGTCTGCTACATAGGTTAGGCAAGTTTCTGTCTTCCTGTGTGTGTGTGTGTGTGTGTGTGTGTGTGTGTGTGTGTGTGTGTGTGTGTGTGTGTGTGAGTCTGCTGGGAGTCTTGTGACACTCTCTGATGCGTTTTTGCTGAGACTAATAAAGTTCCCTAGTCCATTCCCATGGCAACATGTCATGAGGATCCAAAAGAAAACTTTTCTGATCATCTGATCACAACAACAACGCAACACACAATAGTTACACGCTCACCCAAACACAAACACAAACTTACAGTAGTCGCTCGCTCTCTGTCAAATACACACACACTCTCACAGAGTTGGGTCAGAGGTCTTGAGTTTCCAGATTAGCAGCAGATCGTACAGGGGTAAGACGAGAAGCTGTCTCCATGGTAACAGACCATAGATCCCTGACAGAACCCAGCAGACCGGTTCTAGTGTGGCTTGAGAGAGTGTGTGTGTGTGTGTGTGTGTGTGTAAGGGTATGTGTGTGTGTGTGTGTGTGTGTGTGTGTGTGTGTGTGTGTGTGTGTGTGTGTGTGTGTGTGTGTGTGGGGGGGGGGGTGTTAGTGGAGGTTTGTCACTGTGTGAGGTGTGTGTGTGTGGGGGGGGGGGGGGGGGGAGTGGAGGTTTGTCAGTGTGTGAGGTGTGTGACAAGAGCCAGTTGAACGATGTCAGACTATTAATTACACACCTACACAACACAGAAGCCTGAATAAGAAGAAGAGAGAGGCAAGAAGGAGAGAGAGAGAGCGATTGACAGAGAGACAGCGATGGAGAGACAGAGATGGAGAGAGAGATGGAGAGAACGAGAGAGAGATGGACAGAGAGAGAGACAGAGAGAGAGAGAGAAAGAGAGAGGGGGAGGCAGGAAGTGATCAGCTGAGTTATTCAGTGTGACTGCATGTGTGATGCCTGGAACACAGCAGATCAATAAAGCTGATTATTGAGAGGTCAGCAAATCAATGTACTGCTATACACACTACACTGCTAATCAATACCCTGAGGATCTGCTGAGGTGTGGACATCCAGTGTGTGTGTGTGTATGTCTGTGTACGTGTGTGTGTGTGTGTGTGTGTGTCTGAGTCAGACACAAGGAACAGGAAATCATTGATATTGTGAAAGAGGTGGCTGAGTCATACGATCACATAAGTCAATGAATCACACGCACACACACACACACACACACACACACACACTCACACACACACACACACACACACACAGCTGTCATGTCCAGTTGATGCAGGTTCAGACCACACATAAACACACCTCTCCATCAGACTAGAGACTGAGTTGTGCAAGGACGTATCTAGACACAAAACATACCCATACCTACAGCCTCTAGACAGACAGCCTCTAGACCAGGGGTGCACAATCCTAGTCCTCGAGAGCCCCTCTCCTGACAGTTTTAGATGTTTCCCTGCTCCAGCACACCTGATTCTGATGAAGAGTCGTTATCAAGCTCTGTGGAAGTCTCATAATGAGCATTCATTAGAATTAGGTGTGCTGGAGCAGGGAAACATCTAAAACTGTCTACAGAGGGGCTCTCAATTACCAGAATTGGGCACCCCTGGTCTAGACAGACAGCCAATAGACAGAAAGCCTCTACAAACACAGCCAATAGACAAGCAGCCCCTAGACAAGCAGCCCCTAGACAGACAGCCTCTAGACAGGCAGCCTCTAGACAAACAGCCCCTAGACAGACAGCCTCTAGACCAGTGGTCCTCAATTCCGGTCCTCAGGGCCCCACTGTCCTGCATGTTTTAGAATGATGTTTACCCCTTCCAACACACCTGATTTAAATAAATTGTCATTATCAGGCTTCTGTTGAGCTTCATAAGGACCCATTCATTTGAATCAGGTGTGTTGGAGCAGGGAAACATCTAAAACATGTAGGACAGTGGGCCCTGAGGACCGAAATTGAGAACCACTGCTCTAGACAGACAGCCTCTAGACAGACAGCTGTTTCAGCCCTGGTCCTCGGCACCCCCTAGCCTGAATGTTCTGGATGTTTTTCTCCTCCAGGACACTTGATTCATGCTGAATGATCGTTATCAGGCTGCCACAGAACTTTCATCGGAATCAGGTGTGTTGGAGCAGAGAACATTTTAGAACTTGCAAGTCAGTGGACCCTAAGGACCCAGGCTGACCACTCCTTGTCAACCTCTAGACAGCCTCTAGACAGCCTCTGGGCAGCCTCTAGGCAGCCTCTAGGCAGCCTCTAGACAGCCCCGGACAGCTTCGCCTGTTACCCTGAAAGGCCAGATAAAGAAGCAGCCGTTACCATACCAAGCAGGTGAGTGCTCTACAATGGGCTATAGACAAAGACATCAGAAGGAGTGAGGGGTCAGGATCAGGGTCAGAGGTCAGGGTGTGTTTACCTCTGGTTCCGGTGGCCATGTCTGCCACCTTCTGGAATGCATCCAGGAACGAGCCTGTCACCAGGATGGTCGCCCTGGTAACACAAACAATCACGCACATCCCATGAAAAACATGTGTTGAATCTGATGTGGGCTAATATGTACCCAATATGTAGTGTGTAGGGCTGCACGATTCTGGAAAAAATGCGTATCGCGATGTTCTTCACAATTTTCTGCACTATTTTTTTTAAACAAAGTTAAATCTTTATTTAAATCCAAAATCTGCATATTTTCAGTTAGCATAACAAAATGAGCTTAGCTGTTCATTAAGTGCAAAACAAGCTTTTTCACAAAAAGCACAAAAGGCTTAATATTGAACAGGAACCTTTCCCAACTTGGGGCCACACAAACAATACAACTCGAATACGTAAATAGTTAACAGCAAACATAAATATTGCAGGCATCTTCATGGTGAAGTCATTCGCTATAAAATGTACTGTCAGACTCATATAAGGTTCCATGGTTCGACTGGACCACAGATCCGATGTTGCTGAGAAGTTTCTACTTCTCTTAATTCGGCCTCGGCAGCTGCCCGCTTCTCGTCGTACGTGGCAGGTATTGCAACATTTGAAAAAATAGTTGCGTGAAGGCATGGAGTACCGTTTATTATCTATAATGATCTGTATCTCTTCACTCACTCATGCTGTTGCGTTTCGAAAAGTATGTATTTCTGCCTTGCTGGCCGCTGAACCACGTGACGGTCCATTATGATTGGTTGAGGGAGAAAGCCGGCTGCTATGATGTGCAGATGTATTTATGATTGGCAGGAGACGGAAACTAAAGCGTGACGCGGCTCAGATGAATCAAAAAGCGTATCGTGTGTAGGGGTGTATCGATATCACGTTTTTTTAATGATATATCGTGCAGCTCTAGTAGTGTGTATAGTGTGTGATTTATAGTGCTTAGTGTGTAGTATGTGGTGTATTGTGTGGTATATAGAGATTAGTGTGTAGTATGTAACAAGATGATGCTTACCTTAACTGAGATTGCAGCTTTGCTCCTTTGGTGACAAAGTCCTCCCACGCTGGATAACTAGCCTGCAGATACAAGAGACAGAGAGTTAGAGAGAGTTAGAGAGTTAGAGAGAGAGAGAGAGAGAGAGAGAGAGAGAGAGAGAGAGAGAGAGAGAGAGAGAGAGAGACAGAGAGAGAGAGAGGGGGAGGGGGACAGAAAGAGCGCAAAAGAGACAGGGTAGAGAGAGAATGAGACACAGAGTGCAGAAAGAGAGCGGTGAGAGGGTAAGATGGTGAGCAAGAGGGTGAAATTGAGGATGAGAAAAAGGGTGAGGTGATGAGACAGTGATAGAGATAGGAGGGTGAGAGAGAGGGTGAGATGGTGAGCGTAAGGGTGAGATGGTGAGAGAGAGGGTGAGAGAGAGGGTGAGATGGTGAGCGTAAGGGTGAGATGGTGAGAGAGAGGGTGAGGGAGAGGGTGAGATGGTGAGCGTAAGGGTGAGATGGTGAGAGAGAGGGTGAGAGAGGGAGAGAGAGGGTGAAATGGTGAGAGAGAGGGTGAGATGGTGAAAGAGAGGGTGAGATGGTGAAAGAGAGGGTGAGAGAGAGGGGAGAGTCTAGTTTGGCTGTCAGTTCTCGTTTCTCCCAGTCTACCTCCATCACAGCTGAGGTGAAGCCACTCAACACTGTTGCATCTGCTGGTGTTTAAAGCTGTGCTCGATCCTTACCAAGCAACAATACACAGAGGATTCATGCATGTGTGTATTCATGTCACAAACGAGTGTGTGTTCACATACAGATGTGTGAGTGTATTCAGGTACATGTGTGAGCAGTAAACAGATTGGGGAGGAAACAGATGACCTTATCCTGGTAACATGTTTTCTGCTGTGAGTCATAGCAGGGTGAGGCTGGGACAGATATACCAGCTCAGTGACTAATGGTTTAACCTGACTCAGTTCAGAGTCATGCAGGTAAGATTCTTCTAAACCAGTTGCCCCTGGTCAAACTCAACTAGTTGCCCCTGGTTACGCTATGCTAGTTGCCCCTGGTTACTCTGTGCTAGTTACACCTTGTTACTCTAGGCTAGTCGCCCCTGGTTACACTATGCTGGTTACCCCTGGTTACTCTATGCTACTTGCCCCTTGTTACTCTATGCTACTTGCCCCTGGTTACTCTATGCTAGCTGTCCCTGGTTAATTTATGCTATTGGCCCCTGGTTACTCTATGCTGGTTACCCCTGGTTACTCTATGCTACTTGCCCCTGGTTACTCTATGCTACTTGCCCCTGGTTACTCTATGCTACTTGCCCCTGGTTACTCTATGCTATTTGCCCCTGGTTACTCTATGCTGGTTACCCCTGGTTACTCTATGCTACTTGCCCCTGGTTACTCTATGCTACTTGCCCCTGGTTACTCTATGCTATTTGCCCCTGGTTACTCTATGCTGGTTACCCCTGGTTACTCTATGCTATTTGCCCCTGGTTACTATGCTAGCTGTCCCTGATTACTCTTTACTAGTTGCCCAGGGGGACTTCCAGCTAACAGTTATGTGTTCCTCCCTACCCCACGCCTATAGACACAACTAGAGGGACAGCAGTCAACCTGTCAGGAGCGAGATCCTGCTAAGTATCCTCTCCCTCCGACTCCCCTTCCTCCCCTTCTATCCTTCCTTCTCTCCTCCTTCCTTCTCTCTCCACTCCCCTCCTTCCTCTCTCCCCTGTACCTCCTCCCTTCATCCTTCCCCTCTCCTCCTCCCATCCTAGAAGTCCTCCCCAGCTGCTGTTGCTTTCAGGGCCAGGGAGCAGCTGCCATTTGCAACACACGCGTGTCCTAACCCTTCAGGAGAAATACTGTGAGCAGAACAGAGCTGCCACATAGAAGTAGCTGCTCACTGTTACATACCTGGGGCTACAGTTGGCAGGCCTTCACAACTGCCTGTCTGCCTGTCGGTTTGCCTGCTTGCCTGTCGGTCGGCCTGTCTGTCTGACTGCCTGTCTGTCTGTTTGTTTGTCTACCTGTCTACCTGCCATGTGTTGAGCTACTGAATGTTGTGCTGCCTTGATGAATAATTAAGAAGCCACCTCAGTTCAGTGTAGAGTGAGCCAGGTGAGGACACACCTGGGTTAGGGCTGGACACAGGTACTGGGGCTAGGGGTAAGGGTTAGGCCTGGGATAAGGCTAGGTATGGTGCTGGTGGTGAAGTGATGGATGAAGAAAAGAGTGAGATGCCACCTGCACACTTGTGGTTTAACAGAAGGAACGAAACACAGGTGAGGGACGGACCAGTGAGAAAAGTGGGAATGGTGCTATCCCACCAGTAGCCAAGTCCCTATGCGCACATGTCCAGGCAAGTGAATACATTACTATTTTATTATCTATGGAGTTAGGTACCTCCCCCACTCTCTCTCTCTCTCTTTCCCCCCAATCTCTCTATTCCCCCCACTGCCTCCCCCAACTCTCCCCCTCTCTCTACATCAACAATCTCCCCCTCTCTCTACATCAACACTCTCCCCCTCTCTCTACATCAACACTCTCTCCCTCTATCCGCTCGCTACCCTCTACCCTCTCTCTCCCTCTACCCTCTCCTCTTCAGCATGTGGTGCAAGAACGTGTACACACTAGCGGGCAGGGTGGGGTGGGGAGTCTGGTGGAATGTGTTGAGGTAGGCAGGAGGAGGAGGATGGGGGGGGGGGGGGGGGGTTGCAGGGAAAGGCATTCCCAATATAGCCAAGCCAAGAATCAATAAGAGTTCACGACCTCTGGGACACAAGGCCGAACGCTGCACACGACCTCCAGAAACAGATGCCAGTCGGCCACATCAATGCCTGCTGAGAAACAGGGTTCCTGATTGGTTTGGAAACACACGCTAGCCTTGTTCTGAAGAATAAAGTTCATATTTATCTTTCTCTCTCCCTGTACATAGCTCCATAGTTCGTGTGTGTGTGTGTGTGTGTGTGTGTGTGTGTTAGGTTAAGATTCAATCCCAAACTGATCAGTGACAAAAACAAAACAAAAACTGTCTAGACTTAATCCATAGACTCGTTGAATGATAGGTTTGAAAATAATTTATACCATCCACGATAAAATAATGACGTGGTAAAGAATCTTCACCATGTAACCTGAACCTGAACATGTATCCTGAATGTTCTGTCACTTTTTTCGGGCGAAAACATGAGCGGGTGTCCCTCCCCACAACAACTGTGAGAGGCTTCGCTGATAATAAACAACAAGTAGATTTAGGACAGAAGGGGTAAGGAAGACAGGCTAACCATTTACTATCGCAGTATGGGATTGAACTAACAGTCTCACCGGTATATAAAGGTTTGATTCTCGGGGTAAACCAGTCGAGCTCTGACCCTTTTGGAGCGGTTCCTCCCGGCTTAAAAAAGAGCACTGACATGCTGCAGCCGGCGGCGGGTTACCTCCACTCACTTCCATGACATTTTGATACACATCTCGTCAATCAAACAAGCGTGTTTCCCCCCATTAGAGTCCAAATATTTCGTCCATCCGTCCCAGTTCCGTGCTGTGTGGTGGTAACAGCAGTGACGGCATCAGCTTACCTTCATGTCCGTCATGATGAGCTGGAAGAGCCCTCCTAGAGCGCCGCATTCCTTCTCGATCCCCGCATCCATGTTTCCCCAAAGGCAACACAACTAACCTCTGTAGATATTTAACTCTTAACCCTCGTCAAGAAATAACGAAAATGCGTAAATAAATAAAAAATATATATATCCAAAAGGAAAGTAATGCTTGTTTGAAGCCCACCTCCAGCCTGGTGAGACCCAGCGAGTTCAAAGGAAAACAGAAGGAAACTCTGAACTACGTGGAACAGTCCTGTAACACCGAGCCAGGTCTGGACGTCAAGGCTGGCCGTAGCTAAGCTAACGTTAGCTAATACTAGCCAGCCAACATGATAGACCCCCAACCGACGTTATCATGGCTGAATGGAGAGTTGGAAATACACCACATTCACTTGATTTTTAATCAGCATATGAGTCCCAAGCAGATGTGTACTCGACCCCCAGCAAGGTGGCTAACGACCGAGCTAGCTTGCTACCTACCAACTAGTAGAGTAATGTTTAAAAAAACTCGCTTGCGTTAAATGAGAAAGAATGAGACAGAATGAGAAAGAATTAATTCATCTGATATTTATGTCAACTAGAACTAGTTAAGGTTTGCTAGTTTACTGAAATAGTCCTTTCTAACGTTGGCTATCGTGTGCCGTGGTGCTTTAAAAAATAACTTCACTCAAGCCGAATCCTTGGACTGCCGTCAAGATAGCGCCAGTAAGGATTTGGGAATTTTCAAAATAAAAGTAGGAAACTGTCGACCACACAACTTCCTTCAGATAAGTTTCACCGATACAAAACAGAAAACGATTCTGTAAGAACCAGAATCCGGTCTCATACATCAGAAAAAAATAAGTGTATGAGTGTTGGATCAAATCAAACTTTGGCAATCAGTTTAGCCCTTATATGCTATGTTAGAGAGAGATTCACAGATTCCCTTAATCACAACTAACCTAAGCACTCTCAAGGGCCAGCAGAATAACATACGGGAAAATTCAGAGAAAACCTTTCAGACCACATACTGAATACAATAGCGCTCCAAACATTTTGAAAAATAGAAAAGAAATATAATGGATGGTGAATTGTAACACAGAGCTCGAACGAACGGACGAACATTATGGTTTTTTTTTGTTTTTTTTTTTTACCTGATAAAGCACACGTAAAAATGTTGTTGCCTTGTCTGTGGAATTAAAGTGGAGCACATGTTGTTGTTCACATTCATAGTTGAGACATTGTTCTTGTTGCACTGATTGTTTATGGGCCCCTACTCCAACACTAAAGAAATGTAAAATTATAATAATGGCTGTATAAGCCGTTTAAATAATGTAGTTATATAATGTATGTAGGCATGTTTTTTTTCCTAACTTTTTTCCTAAATCTATTTTTGTAACTTTTTTTTTTCTAGTAGGCAAGCTTGTTTGTAGTCAGTATAGATATTTGTGTAAAAAAAAGTTGTCCTTTGTCTCAATTTACCCCCAATGATTGTTGTTGCCTCATTTAGTCTAATGCTTTAACAACGCAAGAAACAGTCAACACAAAATAACTATTAAAGGTTTAATATGAGCAAAGTTTACAACTTTGAAGAACAATTGTCCAATTGTTTGAAATGCTCAGAAGAAAATAATTGGGCTTCAAAGAAGTTATTTGATAAAAAATGTAAAAGAAAACTGGGCATGACGTGCAGACTGGAGATGTAAATTAGACAGGCCCTCTCCCTAACCCTCCTTCCTCCTTTTCCTTCTCCTTCCATACCTGCTTCCTCCCTCCCCTTCTCCCCCCTAAATTGATTGATATTGAATTTTAGACTGACTCAAAATTACCCCAAACTTACCAGTTGAACAAACTTGCATCCAGCGGTTTAGAGTTAATGTTATGCAAACAGTATAGCTGCATATTGTAATGAACTCAATCACAAACACATGGATGAATTTCTTCTTTAACTGTTCAGGCATTACAATCATGATTCCTTGAAAAAAATGTTTTACATATATGTGCTTACCACTTCACACGTGAGCTTCTCTTCACAGTGTAGGTGGAAATAATAGAAGTAGATAACAGCTACCAGTAAGCTACCAGTTACCAAAAATGTCTTTTGTTGATTTTTTTTATTTTTTTTTATCGTTGTCTAGACACCAAAAATGGCTCAACATACCCCTTTCTCCCCTACAGTGGTGTCCAATGTTTTGGGGGAAAAACGGTTAAGTGAAGTAAAAAAAAAAGTTCAGGTGTATGGAAAATTAACGGTGGGGCTTAAATGAGACAAAAGTTCGTATGGATTTTGAATAAATGTGTGAAACGGTGGCTCTTATTTTGAAAGGTTCAGAGTAGCGTTTGACCTTACTGGCGCTGGCTTCATACTTTCCCAATGTGGCAATAAGATTTCAACGTGTTTGCATCTCTACACTTACACCCTACATTTAACCGTAAACTAATAGAAATCCACGTAGCCAGCGAACGTTGCAAAGGCTAGCTACCTAGGAGAAGATCCTAATTGTCTTTTACCCAATACTGCTCTCCGGTGGAGCAACAACGATCGCTGGACGTCTCGTGATGATCGTGGTCATCAATGAACAAATTAACCTCTCAAGATTTAGATTAGATTCAACTTTATTGTCATTATACAGGTACAAGTACAGGGTAACGAAATACAGTTAGCATCCAACCAGAAGTGCAAAACAGTTATTACAACAGAATATAATTGTAATTGTATACTCAGAATATACACAGTATGTACAGTATAATCAGAATATACAGGGTAGGTCCAGAGTTTACCAGAGCTACCAGTTTGCCTAATGTACTTTTCTTTCGGTGCCAGCTGAACAGGTGTATAACCAGGTCATGAAGGTGTGTAACAAGACCTACAGGTGTTTAACCACATCATGCCAGTAATGAAAGGATGGGGTGGGTTCTGAAGGGAAGGTAAGAGCAACCAAAGGCTGTCCCTGTTTTGATTGGTTTAGGCCTTGGCATTTCTGTTGACTTTAAGAATGTGGAGGAGCAAATTCCAAAAAGCTTGCGTAGTAGTGCACTTGTTAGTGTCTTGTTATCTAAAGATTATCATTTGTTGGATCCAGAATAGGCTTGTTTCATTCACTGTAGCATTAACAGTAAATGTTTCCAAATGTAGAATGTTTATTTTGACGAGAGTCTGACACTTTGGTGTGTTAAAGGAATGACATCACAATGACACTCTGTAACTCATCACCTAAGGTCTACTATTTTGAATGTCAAACATTCCCTCTGTGTTTATTGGCGCAAATCGCCAAGAGCCTACCATTTATTTCGTCACCAACCATGTCCGAATTGACTTCTATAAACAAATAGCCTACAAAGTAGTGTTTTATAGCAGAGGATGCAGACACACATGTTCTTGTGGCATTCCATCATAAATATAGGAATATAGGATTGTAAACGTGTAAGATCTAAAACAATATAGCTCTAGGTTTTAGTAACACGGTATTGCTAACAAGCTCAATGGACAACAATGGACAGTTGATGAGTGTCACTGGCTAGAGTTAAAACTGGCTACCAGTAGCAGCACATTTTCCATCCGTCCATTTTCTTGCCATTGTTTGACGCCATCTAGTGGTGAGAAAAACGAATGACACACTGAAACCTGAGACGCTGCATTCTATCAATAAACCAACCAGCTGTGAAAACTGAAAACAGTGTATTTATTTGGAACCACTGGAAACCATTATAGTGCATGTAGAAAAAAACATGTTTCATGAATCAAGACACATCCCAGTCATAAAGGTCATAACATCAGACAGAATAAATCTGCAGCAGGGGATCTCAAAGACAAGGGGGAAGAGTGAGTGACAATGACAATGTACTTCTGACCCTCTACTGCTGTACCTTCTACCTTGCTTCAGATGAGAACATCACATGACAATGTAAGGCTGCTCCAAAAGTGGTTCTTTCCTGCATTTGCACCTCCGTGTTTTGCTTCCATTCTCCTCCCCAACCAATTTAAACATCTCATTGGGTAGAAGCCCCATCCTCCCCCAAGAAAGAGTGTTTAAAGGACAGATATCGGTTACTCTTGGCTGAATGCAGTTCCTCTCAGAAGTTTGGAAACATTTACAGACAAACAGACAAAAGGTTTCAAACCGGGTACCATCTGATTACTTGCCCGAGTCCCTAACCACTCAGCCACATAATCTCTACATGTATGAGTCAGCATGTTCTCAGAATACATTTTCTGAGGGGACAGTTCTATCAATTATTTCAGCAATATAGGTATATGGTGTTCCAAGTACCATTCAATTATCTAGTTTGTTTCATATAAACAATTTCATCAGATCATAGATAGATACATAGATCTAGAACATGAACATGACTCATAGACCAGGTGTTTCCAAACTCTTGACAGGCACTGTAGGTTTGACATGTAGTGACAGGCATGTAAAGCATTTCGTTAAGGCACAGGGAGAGGGAGGGAGCGTCACGGCTGAACAACACGCACACGGCTGACCAACACGCACACGGCTGACCAACATGCACACGGCTGACCAACACGCACAACAAAAGGCACAATTAGGAAACAACCATGAGTTAACAAATTCAATTTTTTTTAAATGAATATTATATTTTTACATCTCATGTTTTATGCTGCTTACTATCAATGAAATGAAAATGTTTAATTTGTCCTGTACATGAGATTTAAGATATAAAATATATATACATTCATATATAAAACGTTTCAATGAGCGAACAGGTTTCAAGCGTAGACATTCAAGTAACAGGAATGAAGGAGCTCATGTCTAGAGACAGATTCAGGCAGTGGAGAGATGATCTGATGCTGCCATTTTCATTATTACTTAAAGTAAGTTTAAATATAAGATAAATATTATATATAATATAATATATTATTATTATATTATTACATATTGATATCCCATAGAAAACATACGGGTGAACAACCCCTCCTTTGGATCCACCATGTTGAACATATGGCAAATGTAGTTATGGATTTCCACATAAATAATACAACCCTGGTCCAGGAGAACCTGACCAGAACATGCAGAAACTGACCAGAACATCCAGGCCAGGAGGGAACCTGGGACACAGACCGGCCTAGAGTGATGCTGCTCTGCTAGGGTTAGAAGAGTTTAAACAGATATTTAAACAGATATTTAAACAGGTCATCCCAGTCAAGGTGTCCTGTCCTGGTTACATGACCTGTCAAACAGCAGCTGCCTGGCAGCGGAATACAGCCTAGGACCCGGACCCAGGCCTACCCTAGGACCCAGACCCAGGACAGCGGCCCAGCCTAGGACCCGGACCCAGGACCCCAGCCCAGCCTAGGACCCAGACCCAGGACCCCGGCCCAGCCTAGGACCCAGACCCAAGATCCCAGCCCAGCCTAGGACCCAGACCCAGGCCCAGCCTAGGACCGAGGTCCAGCCTAGGACCCAGGCCCAGCCCAGGACCCAGGCCCAGCCTAGAATCCAGGACCAGCTAAGTGCAAGAGACAGGGTTGGGTTAGCAGCTCAGTCTAGTGTCTATGAGCTCAGCATGCAGGCTGACTCTGTCACTGTCTTCACCCCTCTGGCCAAAGCCACACATCCCTCCTCACCCTGCTGTTTCTTTGCCAGGTCGCTAGCAATGGCAAGCGCTCCTCCCTTCAGGAAGCGGACAAAGTTTTCCCCTACGAGCGGCCCCAAGGCGTACAGGCCACTCTCCGTCACACTCTCATAGGTGTAGGGGTTAACCTCCAGGGGGTTCCGCCGGCACGTGATTGGCTCTTCAGGGTTCAGCCCCAGGGATTGCCCGTTCTCCGGAAGGAACGATAGGTTGGGGTGGGCGCCAATCAACACCAGCGCCATGGAAACCTTCAGGACTATACGTCGGCCCCCCTCCCCTTCCAGCTCGCACTTCCTGTCTGGCCGGAAGGCCAGGACTCGGTGCTTGGGGAAACTCAGGTAGCCGGAGTAGGAGGAGCCAGGGGCATCAGGTGGGCTGGCAGGGGAGAGGGGCTGTCCTGGGTCTGGGCCGGGCTGGTGCTGCTGCTGACTCATCATCTGATGGACCTTGTGGTACTCTGGGTACAACAAGCGGGGGAGCTGGTTGAAGATGAGGTTGGGGTCTGAGACGGAGCGCCGGAAGGCGTGGTACACCGGCGTGTTGAGGTGGTGAGCCGCCAGCACTGCGTCTGCCGCCGTCAGCCCCGCCCCCACCACCAGCACGGGGTCGGACGCCTGGTTGAGCTCGCCGCGAGCGATAGCGGCCTCCAGCTCCCAGAAGCTGTGGCACACGAACGGGAGCCCCTCCCCTTCCACGCCCAGGCGGGCAGGGATGTCGTGGGTCCCCGTGGCTAGAACCACGTTGTGAGCCAGGACAGTGAAGGGCACCTGGGCTTGGTGTCCGCCCTCCAGCTCCTCCCCCGAGCCACGCTGCATCCCCTGCACCCTCCAGAGGGCGGAGCCAGGCTGGCGCTCCAGGGAGGTGACGGTGGTGCTGCAGGCAAAGCTGCCCTCCAGACCCATCAGTGTGACATAGTGCTGATAGTAGGAAGCAATCTCCGCAGGGGTGGCACGGTCGTTACGCACGTTCCTGCAACAACATGACACAAGCCATCAGGAAGGCGCCTCTACTCCAACGCCAACATATCTACCAGGATTGAAAGTACTGTAGGACTGGTAAAGGTGTGTTTGATTCGACTCACGTTTCCCATTTGGTCTATTGGTTTGATTGCTATGGCTAAGAGTAATATGGAAGTTGAGCTGGGGAGGATTACAGGGTCGGGACCCACCTGCGCTTCTCTCTGACCCAGTCCTTCAGCTTCAAGCCAGGAAGCTCCATCCAATTAGCCAGGCTGAGCGTCAGCATGGAACCCTCCATGGCCTGGACACACACATACACACACAATTACATACACACACACACACTTGAACAGATCTACACACATGCACACCATTCAAAAGAGGTTAGAGAGTGTGTGTGTGAGGGTAAGCCTGTGTGTGTGTGTGTGTGTGTGTGTGTGTGTGTGTGTGTGTGTGTGTGTGTGTGTGACCTACATGCCAGGCTCCCCCAGGGAGGCCCTTCCCCAGCACCAGGTGAGGCGTGGCCCTGTGGGGCTCGTAGCGCCACTGCAGGGGGGATGCGTGATCCAGACCAAAGTCACTGTCGGGCAGCAGCAGGGAGTCGAACAACACCGCCACGGGATTGGACGAACGGCCCTCCAGCCCCTCACACAGGTACTCCAGGTCCTAGAGAGAGAGTAGCAGATGTAGGCAGGTTAGACTGACAGTTAGACAGGTGAGGTTAGGGTGAGACAGGTGAGTTTACAGAGAAACAGGTGAGCCTGGAAGGGTACAGGTGAGGTTGTTACCTGTTCCAATACAGAGAGATGGGGCTGCTCTCTCAGCTTGCCTTGCAACAAGGGGTTAGGATGTGTTGCACCAGGTGACAGGTAGGGGGTGTAACCTGATAACAGGTATGAAAGACAAATTCCGGAAGGCCCGTTGCCTAGGAGTCGGAGAGAAACACGGTCAGACTCATTTAGCGTCACCTATGCAGACTCTAACATGCATACAGCTTCTTACTCCAGTTCTAACTAGAAACAGCCAGTCTGTCCTCCAAAGACGTTATACAACAAAAGCTTCTGATAACATCCTAGTCAGACGGTCGCATGATTGTTGACCGTGAATGAAAAAAATGCTAGGTCACAGTGAGAAAAGTAAATAGCCATGACTCACACTGTTAGATTTACAACACTAGTACTACTGTACAATGCTGTCCTTAAATCACCTTTATACACCCTAATACATTGTAAAACAGACCCCTGGATCAGAAGAACAGTAAAGGCTAAATCATGTAACAGTTACCATCGGCCTTGCTGGTCTGTGTGTGTGGGGCTGGTGTGTGTGTGTGGCGTGCATGACCATCTCCAGCCTTACCTATGATGACCACAGGCAGTACCTCAGTAGGAAGGCTTTCCCTCTCGTTCACATCCATGTTGGCAAGCAGCTCTCTGGAGGACAAACACAGGCTATCCATCAGCAACTCTGCTGGGCTCTCACTGTTAGTCTCTCCCCTTCCCTCTCTCAGTGCGGGTGTCTCTCTGACTGTTAGTCTTGCTTTCCCTCTCAATCCTCCCATAAAATCTATAATCAATTGTTCATGCCATTGCTTTCTATATTCCATTAGTCCAGAGCTGCTAAGGGGGTTGGAATGTAAGTTTGCTGGTAACTTGTTAGTTTACTGATTATTAACAAAGCACGTATTTTAATTATGTGTCAGAGTTTGTCTAACTAGGTGACAATGAATCAAGGCAATGTCGACTAGTATGTCATTATGGAAAATAGGTCTGATGACCTCATAACGCGCAAAGCCATCTTTTATTCGATCGGCAACGTATAAAAACAGTTGCCTGTTGGCGTTTAACAAACGTAATAAAAAGCGGTCTTTCACTGACTTTATTCAGACACAAGGTCATAGAACACCGCCCTGGAAGTGACGGACAGGCAAAAAAAAGACGCACTGTCCGGCAATGTTATCAACACAGACCTCAAACTTGGCCGTGCTATATGCAGATATAAAACTTGGATGGGAGACGAACGCAAATGTACCAGATTGTTGTTCCCCGCGATTCCCTCACATACAGTAGGACTGGAGGCATGGGAGCTCATATACAGGAGAGTCTGGTGCTCTGCCAGATCTTATATAACCAACTCTGCACTGGTAACTATGACACGGCAGTTTGGAGTGAAAGAGAGAGAGAGAGAGAGAGAGAGAGAGAGAGAGAGAGAGAGAGAGAGAGAGAGAGAGCGAAAGAAAGAAAGAAAGAAAGAAAGAAAGAAAGAAAGAAAGAAAGAGCGAGAGGAGAGTCCGCCGCCACACCGGTGCTCCGCGGTGATATTATGTAAACTCCACACCACCACATTGCTCCAGTAGCCTGTGACATAAGCGAACGCCATAATCGTAATACATTAGGACCGCAGCCTCTCACTGGACCTCAAATCCTCCGGCAATACACCGTGTGCAGACCGCAGCAGACCTCACTGGACCTCCGGTAATACACCGTGTGCAGACTGCAGCAGACCTCTCCTGACTGCTCTCATTAGCAGTGCATATATATGGGCTCGCGGCCACCAGTAGTCTTTTATTAGCGTGAACCCATTGTGTTGCACGAGACGTTTGCACGCAGCCCTGTCAGTCTCAGCCACCGGCTCCGCATGCAGAAAAGAAAAGAGTGGCTATACCGTCCTTACCGAAAAGAAAGCGACGGCTACCTTACCGATCATAGGACCGTACCGGCGTTACTGGCTATACTGGACCGGTATCGGCGGGGGACCGATTGTTCAAATACATCACGAGTAGTTACTGGGTCATCAAACCCAGCGGTCTTGTCGGTCGGTGACACGGTAAAGCGAGCAGATAAGCACCCGCGGCATTCTGCGTGTCCGCCAGATTGTAGGTTAACAGGATTGTTTAAAGATTAACCAGGTAGACCGTTTGTGGTCTAATTACAACAAGGGTTGTAGTAAATTAGTAGTAGGTAGCCAACTAACCTCCATTCTATTTTTGGATTAGTGAAAATATTACAATGTGTTCCCAACCACAGCCTCCACTTCACCCGGTATTTTAGCACCATTGTACTGTAACGTTCCTGGGGTTAGAGAAAGCTGCGGTAAAACGAACAGTCCGGAAAGGTGTCAAGACTGTCAGACCGCTGAAATCCGTCACCTCCACACTTACCGGAAACCGATACACCGTGTCAATTCTTCCACTTGAACGCTGTTCTGCTTTCTTGAAGCCGCCGCCGCCTCGATCTCCACTGAAGCGTTTCTAGAAACGCCGGTGATGGACTCACGCACTAATAAGACAAACGGAGCATCAATCTCAAATGATTGCAGTCAGGTTTTAGGGACCTGCTCGGCCGATGCTGCAATAACGTTGTAGTTATGCCAGAGCGTGAGTGAAGGGTTTTATAATCTCTCTATGCGCTGACAGCACCGGCCAATCACGCTGAATGAATCGTGACGTCCGAATCTGCGATTGGCTACCTCAAGGGTGATGTAAGCTTATGCGATTCTTTTCCCCCCGTATTAAGCACTGATTGGTTCAAATTGGCCACAGGAATCTTTTCAGCCAGTCACTGAAAACCGCGCTGTGAAAAAGGAACCCTGTCTCGAAAATTGGTGCCCTTTCAGTTTTCTCTGCTGTTTTTTGCAACGCTGAACTAGGCCAACGTAATACGGTCATAGAAATATTATGCCTCCATTGACTTTCGCCATCGGAATATAATTAGAACTATGTACTTCTTATTGTATATGCATTAAAGTCCCTATGGATGACGTGTTTGAATCAGCGTAACTGAAATATTAACCTTTTCCCCAGCCCAAACCCACCAAAATGCCTTTTCCACAATGTTGTAAACAATCTGAAGTGTTACGGATCTGTTTGGCATCAGAGTATCTGACTGTATTATTACACAGTCCAATAACCCATTCATAAAGTGTTTTGTCTCAACCCTGTGAGAGCGGTTAAGTGAGATCAGGGTTATATTGCCTCTGCTGTTTGTTGGAGCCTGGCTTCGGTGAACTTTGAAATGATTAATTCCCCATCCAGCCCTCATCATCAACAGGTGCTGCGCCACACACCCCGCCGTGACTCAGCAGAACCATCTGTAAACCCTTAACACGTTAACTTGTCGCTTGTATCACAGAGTTGAATGGGGGGTATAACTCACAGGGGCTATACATAGCATCGACCCTCTCCATTGAAGAGCTATAGTTTTTAAGGCCTCCGCAGTTTAAGCGAAGGTATTAGATCTGATCGTTGCGGCCGCAAGCACGCCCCTTGGCAGCCGGTATGGGAGATTGATCCGGTTTTGGCGGCTGCTTGCTGTTAGGCGACGTTACATCACATTTGCATTTAATGATTTTGCTGCTCAGAGCGTGATACAGCAAGTACAGGAACATTACTGGCCCAAGGACACAACGTAGTTTAGCACAGCCAGGAATATTTAAATAATTATAATTTGATCAACTGTGCTGCATATGAACCTGGCAAATATAGATCTGCTACATTATGCTATGCAATGGGACTCAATGGGAGTATCGTTTTAGAGTACACAAGAACATTTCGATGTATGTTTTCTTTTATAATACCTCATTTTTAGCAGACGCTTTTATCCAAAAGCGATTCTTTTCTTGTTTGTACCGCACAGTGACAATTACGATTAAATCTTTAATTTTAATCTTTAATATAGACATTGTGTGGAGACTATAGGCGCAGACTTGCCTCACATAGACCTGCTAGACCTTATGTATGTAGACTTTCGATGTGAAGACCCATTGCACTGGTGGCCTATACTCCTAGCTGCTACATAGACGTGCAGCATGAATACACATATACCTGATACTGTAGACCTGCTGTTATAGTAGACCTTCTCGATGTTCTATAGACCATCTCTATATAACCTTTCTGCTACAGTACAGTACAGACCACTTATGCTTATGCAACCAAGGTACAGAAGTTTTATAAATAAGAGTTTGTATTAGGCCACGCCCCCATGACGTTGCTGCTTCACATGATGTGCGTTCTGTTCATAGCTGTTGCAAGGTGAATTTTTGTCCCAGAACTCCTTTGTAGCTTGTGGCAGTAAAATGTATCATCCGTCTTGGCCCAGCTGGAGGGAGGACGTACAGACCAGCAACGTTCCAAACACACATCAGTTACACATGTGGGTCTCCTATAAGCCTGCACAGAGGGACTGTGTGTGTTCCAGATGCAGTCTGGCAGGGCATGTTCTAAGATTGAGAAATGATCATGGTTGATGTGGGGCTCCCCGCGTTATGGGCCCCATGAGAGCTTCTGAAGAGTTAAAAGTACACAACGCATTCCTGTCTTGCCCTTTGTAATACGCACAAAGATTCAGACAAAGCGAGTGAAAGTTCAAACAGAAGGGTACGTCACAAGCTCACAACTGACCTAGACCTGTCCGGGCTGGGAAGCCTGGTTACCATAGGGACTAAGTAGTTGTACAAATAAGATTACATAATGTCAGCCATGTTGCCTGCGCTGAAATAGCGATGATGTCAAACTTGGCAGACCGGCTCACTGGCAGATTCAGTGAGAAAGTGTGACTAAACGGTTAACTTCTTTCTCTGTCCTCCTCTCTCTTTCTCGCTTTATCTCTGTCTTCCTTTCTCTTACTGTGTCGTTTATTTTCAAATACTCATGGTTATAGTGTGCTGTGTGTTTATCTGTGCTGGCCTTGGCCTGTCAGCATGAAGAACTGCAGCAGTTTAGGGTGTAGTCTACCAACTCATTGAAAAAGCAGCTGTTTATGACATACTGACCTAGCCAACTAGCAAACTAAAGTTAGCTAAGGTCACTGGTTGGACTTTGATCAGTATTTATGTGTCAAACTGGAATTATCCACAACATGAGTGACATACAGAATGCTCCTACATGTCTTCAGTGGACTGGGAAAAGGAAATTCACCGTCACAATTCAAATAGTCATGTTAAAAATATTTTTGTAAATGTTTTCAGTGAAGTTAAAGTAGAGAAGTGTGGGCTCTGACATACTTAGGTTAAAGTAGTCATTATCACCACCTGTTGGATCCTAAAATTGTATAAATACAGTAATACAGACAATATAGACACACAGCTCATTCAGCAGGAATCCTTTTTTTAACACTGTCAGATTTGAACATTTCCCTCATATACTGCCATGGGTGATCCACTTCAGTCCCGACTTCAGTCCCGACTTCAGTCCCGACTTCAGTCCCGACTTCAGTCCCGACTTCAGTCCCGACTTCAGTCCCGACTTCAGTCCCGACTTCAGTCCCGACTTCAGTCCCGACTTCAGTCCCGACTTCAGTCCCGACTTCAGTCCCGACTTCAGTCCCGACTTCAGTCCCGACTTCAGTCCCGACTTCAGTCCCGACTTCAGTCCCGACTTCAGTCCCGACTTCAGTCCCGACTTCAGTCCCGACTTCAGTCCCGACTTCAGTCCCGACTTCAGTCCCGACTTCAGTCCCGACTTCAGTCCCGACTTCAGTCCCGACTTCAGTCCCGACTTCAGTCCCGACTTCAGTCCCGACTTCAGTCCCGACTTCAGTCCCGACTTCAGTCCCGACTTCAGTCCCGACTTCAGTCCCGACTTCAGTCCCGACTTCAGTCCCGACTTCAGTCCCGACTTCAGTCCCGACTTCAGTCCCGACTTCAGTCCCGACTTCAGTCCCGACTTCAGTCCCGATAATCTGTCTATAACATACTTTTTAAAACCTTTCTAAATGTATGTGTACTAGGGTGCATCAAATTTCAATGGGAAAATTTTTATTTAATAATATCAATTTGGCTGGCATTCCACTTTTTTCCAATGAACATAAAAATGTCTTCTGCAAAGTTTTGAGGAAATCCATTGAGATTTAGGGGTGCCACCTCACATGTAAACTTTTGTACAGTTTCGGAAAATGTGAAATTTCTAGCCTTATTTGCCAAAAGGTTTACCTGGAAATATTAAGTACAGTGAACTCTTATACAACAACATTCTCTATAGGGTTATCAAAGTAAATATATTTGTCTGCCCTTTGGGCAGATATGGTATTTCTCAGAATTAAACTTTCAAGATTCTCCATTAATTTGCTCTATTGACAAAATGAATGGCAGTCAATGGGACATGTTCAGGTGGACTTACCCTGAATTTTATGTAGCAGTGATGGATATCGGACACACATATCAAGTTTAAACAATTGATTGTTAAACACAAGGGGCAATAGTAACACAGTTAAATAACAAACTATTGGCAAGCCCACTAGAAAATCACAGGGATAAGAACAAAGTCGAAGGCGAAACTCTCGATTTACCGGTCAATCTACATTCCTACTCTCACCTAGGACACGCTGGAGGGACTATGTCTCTCGGCTGGCCTGGGAACGCCTCGGGATCCCCCCGGAGGAGCTGGAGGAGGTGTGTGCGGTGAGGGAAGTCTGGGCTTCCCTGCTCAGACTGCTGCCCCCGCGACCCGGCCCCGGATAAGCGGAAGATAATGGATGGATGGATGGATGGAAGAACAAAGTAAACTAGAAAAAAATTCCTAAAGAAATTTTGAGTGTGCGTGACTCTGGCCCGGGACTCTCCCCCATACATCACTGACACTGTTGAGTAATTTTCACAATATGACTTCTACCATTGCTTAGGTATGTGACTGATCAAGCTTTCAACAGGTGTTCATATGCTGATGCACTAGTAGTAGCGTAAACACTAATTTCAGCAGGATTAAAGACAGCTCCACTTGAGCACACTGCCACAGTTTAAGTTTAAGTAGTAAGCAAGCAGTAAACAATTGGTCACTCTGTGTCAGGTAGCACTTTACATTACAGTTCAGTAGCATAGTAATAGTTTGGTTCTAATTTGATAATAGTGATAAATGCTTTCAAAAACTTAGAGTGTAAAATGACCCAAATACATCCAATGCCAGAATTAGGCCATCAATGGCTATGACTTTGGTATTAGAAATACACCTTTTATCAAAATGATACCGCATTATAAATATCAGATAACATTATAAAGTTATACAGCTGTGTTAAATGTCAAATCAATCCACATGCAATCAAACATGTAACAAATCAGGATTCAGCAATAAGCTAGCACTAGGTCACACAGTTCTGATATCACACTAACAAAAACAGTGCTTTTTATCCAACATTAATTGAGAAAAACACACACGCACATACACACACGCACATACACACACACACACATATATATATAGATAGATACATATATGTGCATACACACAGGCAGTCTGTACATTAATGACTTAATGATGAACTGTCAATCAAACCATTCAGTGCAATGAATCACTTAGTAGCTGACACACAGGTTCAATCATCTATAAACTACAGGACTCCCCATACAACACTAGCCAATAGTTTGCAAGGTCAACCAGTATCCAGACGATTATGAATGTTTTACAGCAAGCCCCCCCAACAATTTAAATAGCAATTCCTAAAAGACCTGTATTTAATCCCCACTGTTTCTCTATGGAGCGGCAACTCCATTAACTGCCGATCCCGACCTCCCACACACCTCCCCAATATCTTGTTAGATTCCTATGGACCCCACCACATGAACCCTGCCCTCAAACCTCCCCGCACGAGCCCCCCCGCCCCCCGCGAACGCCGATCGCCCCCCCCCCCCCTCCGAAAACAACCATAAACGGTCAAAATGCACACAAATAACCCTCCCCACAACCCTTCACCACCGTCCTGACTGATAAGCACATGAATACATAAGCCCAAATGTTAAAGAAGTCAAAAACCCACATCTTAGATAGCATGCTAGCAAAACATATGCTGATGCACTAGCAATTAGCTTAGGCGCTAATTTCAGCATTGGTCGCTAATGTTAGCAAACAGCATATCTTTACAGCTAGTTGGAATGTCAGTTGTAAATCCTGACTGGTAAGTACATGAATACCTATGAGCCCAAATGTTAAAGAAGTCAAAAACCTACATTTTTGATAGGATGCTAGCGAAAGAGTTGAAAAAGATGTTTGCTTACCTTAGAGACTTAGAGCCAGAGAGGAAGAGTTGAGTTGGAGTACAGTTTATAAATACACCCGAAACAAAAAGAACCAATTTGATTCCTCCAGTAAATATCCTCCAATTAAAGTTATTAAATGTGAAATGAATTACTGTTCGTAAAATAGCCACCGTCATTCGTGGCCACCGTCTCTCCTCTTTCAAGCACGTTGCTAAGTAACGAACTTCGCAACTGTTGCAACGGTCATAGCAGTTGGACAGAGAGAAAAGGCTTACAGCACCCCTCGAACAGGAAGGATTTCTGGCCAAACCGTGTTTCCAATCATAAAACCAGGTTAACGTGAAGCCGGCTGAGCCCTTCCTGAACGTCTACATAGGCATTTTGTGTTGACAAGTGAAGAAATGTGCTCTTGGGAGCAATTCTAAAAAGTGTTCGTTTTCTATCTTTTCAGTTACAGCCCCGCCTCTCTTAACATAGGAGTATATGAGGCTGTTCATGGGTGCTGCGGCCGAATCTTAACATGTCAAGCTAAAACAATAAATCTGACAGATAAAGTAAAGCAAGTGTGAGCTAGAGGACACATTTTCCTACGTTTCTATGTATAAATTGTGTCTGTAGTGGTGCATTTGAGGCCATGGTAGTCAAATACGTTTTATTTTTTGTACACAATTCTCTCTCTTCTCCACACTCTAGCGATGACATCACCACTCTACCTCTCAAACATTCTCTCCATTGACACCTATTCATTTTTTTGGTGTGGTTTTTGGCAATTTTGGGGCAAAATTGTTCGCCAAAAGTCTTAGATAAATCATAGCACACATGTCGGGGCCGAGCCACACGTTTTGATATAACTTTTGTGTATATGCGTCAAAAACTCTGGGAGATGTTTTGAGCCAAAAAACGGCGTAAGAATAATAATAACTAGAAAAAAATTCCTAAAGAAATTTTGAGTGTGCGTGACTCTGGCCCGGGACTCTCCCCCATATATCAATGACACTGTTGAGTCATTTTCTGAATATGACTTCTACCATTGCTTAGGTATGTGACAGATCAAGCTTTCAACAGGTGTTCATATGCTGATGCACTAGTAGTAGCGTTAACACTAATTTCAGCAGGATTAAAGACAGCTCCACTTGAGCACACTGCCACAGTTTAGGTTTAAGTAGTAAGCAAGCAGTAAACAATTGGTCACTCTGTGTCAGGTAGCACTTTACATTACAGTTCAGTAGCATAGTAATAGTTTGGTTCTAATTTGATAATAGTGATAAATGCTTTCAAAAACTTAGAGTGTAAAATGACCCAAATACATCCAATGCCAGAATTAGACCATCAATGGCTATGACTTTGGTATTAGAAATACACCTTTTATCAAAATGATACTGCATTATAAATATCAGATAACATTATAAAGTTATACAGCTGTGTTAAATGTCAAATCAATCCACATGCAATCAAACATGTAACAAATCAGGATTCAGCAATACGCTAGCATCAAAATTCACAAAAAGCACTAGGTCACACAGTTCTGATATCACACTAACAAAAACAGTGCTTTTTATCCAACATTAATTGAGAAAAACACACACGCACATACACATACACACACGCACATACACACATACACACACATCTATATATATATATATATAGATAGATAGATAGATAGATAGATAGATAGATAGATAGATGTGCATACACACAGGCAGTCTGTACATTAATGACTTAATGATGAACTGTCAATCAAACCATTCAGTGCAATGAATCACTTAGTAGCAGACACACAGGTTCAATCATCTATAAACTACAGGACTACAGGACTCCCCATACAACACTAGCCAATAGTTTGCAAGGTAAACCAGTATCCAGACGATTATGAATGTTTTACAGCAAGCCCCCCCAACAATTTAAATAGCAATTCCTAAAAGACCTGTATTTAATCCCCACTGTTTCTCTATGGAACTGCCGATCCCAACCACCCACACACCTCCCCAATACCTGGTTGGATTCGTCTGGACCCCACCACATTAACTCTGGCCTCAAACCCCTCCGAAATCGCCCCCCCCCCCCCCCCGACCCCCCCGCAACGTCACAAACTCCGCTTGAAAGTGAAACTAAATCATTCGCGATTGTCAAACCTCTCCCCCAAACAGGCTCATAGCTCATCAACCCGACCTCCCACACACCTCCCCAATATCTTGTTAGATTCCTACGGACCCCACCACATGAACCCTGCCCTCAAACCCCCCCGCACGAGCCCCCCCGCCCCCCGCCCCCCGCAAACGCCGATCGCCCCCCCCCTCCGAAAACGACCCTAAACGGTCAAAATGCACACAAATAACCCCCCCCCACTACCCTCCTTACAACCCTCCACCACCGTCCTGACTGATAAGCACATGAATACATATAAACCCAAATGTTAAAGAAGTCAAAAACCCACATCTTATATGGCATGCTAGCAAAACATATGCTGATGCACTAGCAATTAGCTTAAGCGCTAATTTCAGCATTGGTCGCTAATGTTAGCAAACAGCATATCTTTACAGCTAGTTGGAATGTCAGTTGTAAATCCTGACTGATAAGCACATGAATACCTATGAGCCCAAATGTTAAAGAAGTCAAAAACCTACATTTTAGATAGCATGCTAGCGAAAGAGTTGAAAAAAGATGTTCGCTTACCTTAGAGACTTAGAGCCAGAGAGGAAGAGTTGAGTTGGAGTACAGTTTATAAATACACCCGAAACAAAAAGAGCCAATTTGATTCCTCCAGTAAATATCCTCCAATTAAAGTTATTAAATGTGAAATGAATTAATGTTCGTAAAATAGCCACCGTCATTCGTGGCCACCGTCTCTCCTCTTTCAAGCACGTTGCTAAGTAACGAACTAATAAGTTGCAGCTGGAACTGTCATGGCAGTTCGAAAGACAGAGAAAAGGCTTACAGCACCCCTCGAACAGGAAGGATTTCTGGCCAAACCGTGTTTCCAATCATAAAACCAGGTTAACGTGAAGCCGGCTGAGCCCTTCCTGAACGTCTACATAGGAATTTTGTGTTGACAAGTGAAGAAATGCGCTCTTGGGAGCAATTCTAAAAAGTGTTCGTTTTCTATCTTTTCAGTTACAGCCCCACCTCTCTTAACATAGGAGTCTATGAGGCTGTTCATGGGTGCTGCGGCCGAATCTTCGCATGTCAAGCTAAAACAATAAATCTGACAGATAAAGTAAAGCAAGTGTGAGCTAGAGGACACATTTTCCTACGTTTCTATGTATAAATTGTGTCTGTAGTGGTGCATTTGAGGCCATGGTAATCAAATACGTTTTATTTTTTGTACACAATTCTCTCTCTTCTCCACACTCTAGCGATGACATCACCACTCTACCTCTCAAACATTCTCTCCATTGACACCTATTCATTTTTTTGGTGTGGTTTTTGGCAATTTTTGGGCAAAATTGTTCGCCAAAAGTCTTAGATAAATCATAGCACACATGTCGGGGCCGAGCCGCACGTTTTGATATAACTTTTGTGTATATGCGTCAAAAACTCTGGTAGGTGTTTTGAGCCAAAAAAACGGCGTACGAATAAGTATAATAATAATAATAACTAGAAAAAAATTCCTAAAGAAATTTTGAGTGTGCGTGACTCTGGCCCGGGACTCTCCCCCATATATCAATGACACTGTTGAGTCATTTTCTGAATATGACTTCTACCATTGCTTAGGTATGTGACAGATCAAGCTTTCAACAGGTGTTCATATGCTGATGCACTAGTAGTAGCGTTAACACTAATTTCAGCAGGATTAAAGACAGCTCCACTTGAGCACACTGCCACAGTTTAGGTTTAAGTAGTAAGCAAGCAGTAAACAATTGGTCACTCTGTGTCAGGTAGCACTTTACATTACAGTTCAGTAGCATAGTAATAGTTTGGTTCTAATTTGATAATAGTGATAAATGCTTTCAAAAACTTAGAGTGTAAAATGACCCAAATACATCCAATGCCAGAATAAGGCCATCAATGGCTATGACTTTGGTATTAGAAATACACCTTTTATCAAAATGATACCGCATTATAAATATCAGATGACATTATAAAGTTATACAGCTGTGTTAAATGTCAAATCAATCCACATGCAATCAAACATGTAACAAATCAGGATTCAGCAATACGCTAGCATCAAAATTCACAAAAAGCACTAGGTCACACAGTTCTGATATCACACTAACAAAAACAGTGCTTTTTATCCAACATTAATTGAGAAAAACACACACGCACATACACACATACACACACATCTATATATATATATATATATATATATATATATATATATATATATATATATATATATATAGATAGATAGATAGATAGATGTGCATACACACAGGCAGTCTGTACATTAATGACTTAATGATGAACTGTCAATCAAACCATTCAGTGCAATGAATCACTTAGTAGCAGACACACAGGTTCAATCATCTATAAACTACAGGACTACAGGACTCCCCATACAACACTAGCCAATAGTTTGCAAGGTAAACCAGTATCCAGACGATTATGAATGTTTTACAGCAAGCCCCCCCAACAATTTAAATAGCAATTCCTAAAAGACCTGTATTTAATCCCCACTGTTTCTCTATGGAACTGCCGATCCCAACCACCCACACACCTCCCCAATACCTGGTTGGATTTGTCTGGACCCCACCACATTAACTCTGGCCTCAAACCCCTCCGAAATCGCCCCCCCCCCCGAGCCCCCCGCAACGTCACAAACTCCGCTTGAAAGTGAAACTAAATCATTCGCGATTGTCAAACCTCTCCCCCAAACAGGCTCATAGCTCATCAACCCGACCTCCCACACACCTCCCCAATATCTTGTTAGATTCCTACGGACCCCACCACATGAACCCTGCCCTCAAACCCCCCCGCACGAGCCCCCCCGCCCCCCGCCCCCCGCAAACGCCGATCGCCCCCCCCCCTCCGAAAACGACCCTAAACGGTCAAAATGCACACAAATACCCCCCCCCCCCCCCCACTACCCTCCTTACAACCCTCCACCACCGTCCTGACTGATAAGCACATGAATACATATAAACCCAAATGTTAAAGAAGTCAAAAACCCACATCTTATATAGCATGCTAGCAAAACATATGCTGATGCACTAGCAATTAGCTTAAGCGCTAATTTCAGCATTGGTCGCTAATGTTAGCAAACAGCATATCTTTACAGCTAGTTGGAATGTCAGTTGTAAATCCTGACTGATAAGCACATGAATACCTATGAGCCCAAATGTTAAAGAAGTCAAAAACCTACATTTTAGATAGCATGCTAGCGAAAGAGTTGAAAAAAGATGTTCGCTTACCTTAGAGACTTAGAGCCAGAGAGGAAGAGTTGAGTTGGAGTACAGTTTATAAATACACCCGAAACAAAAAGAGCCAATTTGATTCCTCCAGTAAATATCCTCCAATTAAAGTTATTAAATGTGAAATGAATTAATGTTCGTAAAATAGCCACCGTCATTCGTGGCCACCGTCTCTCCTCTTTCAAGCACGTTGCTAAGTAACGAACTAATAAGTTGCAGCTGGAACTGTCATGGCAGTTCGAAAGACAGAGAAAAGGCTTACAGCACCCCTCGAACAGGAAGGATTTCTGGCCAAACCGTGTTTCCAATCATAAAACCAGGTTAACGTGAAGCCGGCTGAGCCCTTCCTGAACGTCTACATAGGCATTTTGTGTTGACAAGTGAAGAAATGCGCTCTTGGGAGCAATTCTAAAAAGTGTTCGTTTTCTATCTTTTCAGTTACAGCCCCACCTCTCTTAACATAGGAGTCTATGAGGCTGTTCATGGGTGCTGCGGCCGAATCTTCGCATGTCAAGCTAAAACAATAAATCTGACAGATAAAGTAAAGCAAGTGTGAGCTAGAGGACACATTTTCCTACGTTTCTATGTATAAATTGTGTCTGTAGTGGTGCATTTGAGGCCATGGTAGTCAAATACGTTTTATTTTTTAAACACAATTCTCTCTCTTCTCCACACTCTAGCGATGACATCACCACTCTACCTCTCAAACATTCTCTCCATTGACACCTATTCATTTTTTTGGTGTGGTTTTTGGCAATTTTTGGGCAAAATTGTTCGCCAAAAGTCTTAGTTAAATCATAGCACACATGTCGGGGCCGAGCCGCACGTTTTGATATAACTTTTGTGTATATGCGTCAAAAACTCTGGTAGGTGTTTTGAGCCAAAAAAACGGCGTAAGAATAAGTATAATAACTAGAAAAAAATTCCTAAAGAAATTTTGAGTGTGCGTGACTCTGGCCCAGGACTCTCCCCCATACATCACTGACACTGTTGAGTAATTTTCACAATATGACTTCTACCATTGCTTAGGTATGTGACTGATCAAGCTTTCAACAGGTGTTCATATGCTGATGCACTAGTAGTAGCGTAAACACTAATTTCAGCAGGATTAAAGACAGCTCCACTTGAGCACACTGCCACAGTTTAAGTTTAAGTAGTAAGCAAGCAGTAAACAATTGGTCACTCTGTGTCAGGTAGCACTTTACATTACAGTTCAGTAGCATAGTAATAGTTTGGTTCTAATTTGATAATAGTGATAAATGCTTTCAAAAACTTAGAGTGTAAAATGACCCAAATACATCCAATGCCAGAATTAGGCCATCAATGGCTATGACTTTGGTATTAGAAATACACCTTTTATCAAAATGATACCGCATTATAAATATCAGATAACATTATAAAGTTATACAGCTGTGTTAAATGTCAAATCAATCCACATGCAATCAAACATGTAACAAATTAGGATTCAGCAATAAGCTAGCACTAGGTCACACAGTTCTGATATCACACTAACAAAAACAGTGCTTTTTATCCAACATTAATTGAGAAAAACACACGCACATACACATACACACACGCACATACACACACACACACATATATATATAGATACATATATGTGCATACACACAGGCAGTCTGTACATTAATGACTTAATGATGAACTGTCAATCAAACCATTCAGTGCAATGAATCACTTAGTAGCTGACACACAGGTTCAATCATCTATAAACTACAGGACTCCCCATACAACACTAGCCAATAGTTTGCAAGGTCAACCAGTATCCAGACGATTATGAATGTTTTACAGCAAGCCCCCCCAACAATTTAAATAGCAATTCCTAAAAGACCTGTATTTAATCCCCACTGTTTCTCTATGGAGCGGCAACTCCATTAACTGCCGATCCCGACCTCCCACACACCTCCCCAATATCTTGTTAGATTCCTATGGACCCCACCACATGAACCCTGCCCTCAAACCTCCCCGCACGAGCCCCCCCGCCCCCCGCGAACGCCGATCGCCCCCCCCCCTCCGAAAACAACCATAAACGGTCAAAATGCACACAAATAACCCTCCCCACAACCCTTCACCACCGTCCTGACTGATAAGCACATGAATACATAAGCCCAAATGTTAAAGAAGTCAAAAACCCACATCTTAGATAGCATGCTAGCAAAACATATGCTGATGCACTAGCAATTAGCTTAGGCGCTAATTTCAGCATTGGTTGCTAATGTTAGCAAACAGCATATCTTTACAGCTAGTTGGAATGTCAGTTGTAAATCCTGACTGATAAGCACATGAATACCTATGAGCCCAAATGTTAAAGAAGTCAAAAACCTACATTTTAGATAGCATGCTAGCGAAAGAGTTGAAAAAAGATGTTCGCTTACCTTAGAGACTTAGAGCCAGAGAGGAAGAGTTGAGTTGGAGTACAGTTTATAAATACACCCGAAACAAAAAGAGCCAATTTGATTCCTCCAGTAAATATCCTCCAATTAAAGTTATTAAATGTGAAATGAATTAATGTTCGTAAAATAGCCACCGTCATTCGTGGCCACCGTCTCTCCTCTTTCAAGCACGTTGCTAAGTAACGAACTAATAAGTTGCAGCTGGAACTGTCATGGCAGTTCGAAAGACAGAGAAAAGGCTTACAGCACCCCTCGAACAGGAAGGATTTCTGGCCAAACCGTGTTTCCAATCATAAAACCAGGTTAACGTGAAGCCGGCTGAGCCCTTCCTGAACGTCTACATAGGCATTTTGTGTTGACAAGTGAAGAAATGTGCTCTTGGGAGCAATTCTAAAAAGTGTTCGTTTTCTATCTTTTCAGTTACAGCCCCGCCTCTCTTAACATAGGAGTCTATGAGGCTGTTCATGGGTGCTGCGGCCGAATCTTCGCATGTCAAGCTAAAACAATAAATCTGACAGATAAAGTAAAGCAAGTGTGAGCTAGAGGACAAATTTTCCTACGTTTCTATGTATAAATTGTGTCTGTAGTGGTGCATTTGAGGCCATGGTAGTCAAATACGTTTTATTTTTTAAACACAATTCTCTCTCTTCTCCACACTCTAGCGATGACATCACCACTCTACCTCTCAAACATTCTCTCCATTGACACCTATTCATTTTTTTGGTGTGGTTTTTGGCAATTTTGGGGCAAAATTGTTCGCCAAAAGTCTTAGATAAATCATAGCACACATGTCGGGGCCGAGCCGCACGTTTTGATATAACTTTTGTGTATATGCGTCAAAAACTCTGGTAGGTGTTTTGAGCCAAAAAAACGGCGTAAGAATAAGTATAATAACTAGAAAAAAATTCCTAAAGAAATTTTGAGTGTGCGTGACTCTGGCCCGGGACTCTCCCCCATATATCAATGACACTGTTGAGTCATTTTCTGAATATGACTTCTACCATTGCTTAGGTATGTGACAGATCAAGCTTTCAACAGGTGTTCATATGCTGATGCACTAGTAGTAGCGTTAACACTAATTTCAGCAGGATTAAAGACAGCTCCACTTGAGCACACTGCCACAGTTTAGGTTTAAGTAGTAAGCAAGCAGTAAACAATTGGTCACTCTGTGTCAGGTAGCACTTTACATTACAGTTCAGTAGCATAGTAATAGTTTGGTTCTAATTTGATAATAGTGATAAATGCTTTCAAAAACTTAGAGTGTAAAATGACCCAAATACATCCAATGCCAGAATTAGGCCATCAATGGCTATGACTTTGGTATTAGAAATACACCTTTTATCAAAATGATACCGCATTATAAATATCAGATAACATTATAAAGTTATACAGCTGTGTTAAATGTCAAATCAATCCACATGCAATCAAACATGTAACAAATCAGGATTCAGCAATACGCTAGCATCAAAATTCACAAAAAGCACTAGGTCACACAGTTCTGATATCACACTAACAAAAACAGTGCTTTTTATCCAACATTAATTGAGAAAAACACACACGCACATACACATACACACACGCACATACACACATACACACACATCTATATATATATATATATATATATATATATATATATATATATATATATATATATATATAGATAGATAGATAGATAGATGTGCATACACACAGGCAGTCTGTACATTAATGACTTAATGATGAACTGTCAATCAAACCATTCAGTGCAATGAATCACTTAGTAGCAGACACACAGGTTCAATCATCTATAAACTACAGGACTACAGGACTCCCCATACAACACTAGCCAATAGTTTGCAAGGTCAACCAGTATCCAGACGATTATGAATGTTTTACAGCAAGCCCCCCCAACAATTTAAATAGCAATTCCTAAAAGACCTGTATTTAATCCCCACTGTTTCTCTATGGAACTGTCGATCCCAACCACCCACACACCTCCGCAATACCTGGTTGGATTCGTCTGGACCCCACCACATTAACTCTGGCCTCAAACCCCTCCGAAATGCCCCCCCCCCCCCCCCCGAGCCCCCCGCAACGTCACAAACTCCGCTTGAAAGTGAAACTAAATCATTCGCGATTGTCAAACCTCTCCCCCAAACAGGCTCATAGCTCATCAACCCGACCTCCCACACACCTCCCCAATATCTTGTTAGATTCCTACGGACCCCACCACATGAACCCTGCCCTCAAACCCCCCCGCACGAGCCCCCCCGCCCCCCGCAAACGCCGATCGCCCCCCCCCTCCGAAAACGACCCTAAACGGTCAAAATGCACACAAATAACCCCCCCCCCCACTACCCTCCTTACAACCCTCCACCACCGTCCTGACTGATAAGCACATGAATACATATAAACCCAAATGTTAAAGAAGTCAAAAACCCACATCTTATATAGCATGCTAGCAAAACATATGCTGATGCACTAGCAATTAGCTTAAGCGCTAATTTCAGCATTGGTCGCTAATGTTAGCAAACAGCATATCTTTACAGCTAGTTGGAATGTCAGTTGTAAATCCTGACTGATAAGCACATGAATACCTATGAGCCCAAATGTTAAAGAAGTCAAAAACCTACATTTTAGATAGCATGCTAGCGAAAGAGTTGAAAAAAGATGTTCGCTTACCTTAGAGACTTAGAGCCAGAGAGGAAGAGTTGAGTTGGAGTACAGTTTATAAATACACCCGAAACAAAAAGAGCCAATTTGATTCCTCCAGTAAATATCCTCCAATTAAAGTTATTAAATGTGAAATGAATTAATGTTCGTAAAATAGCCACCGTCATTCGTGGCCACCGTCTCTCCTCTTTCAAGCACGTTGCTAAGTAACGAACTAATAAGTTGCAGCTGGAACTGTCATGGCAGTTCGAAAGACAGAGAAAAGGCTTACAGCACCCCTCGAACAGGAAGGATTTCTGGCCAAACCGTGTTTCCAATCATAAAACCAGGTTAACGTGAAGCCGGCTGAGACCTTCCTGAACGTCTACATAGGCATTTTGTGTTGAGAAGTGAAGAAATGTGCTCTTAGGAGCAATTCTAAAAAGTGTTAGTTTTGTTTTCCTCCTGAAATTTTCCTGACACTTTTAACATGGGAGTCTATGACGCTGTTCATGGGTGCTGCGGCCGAATTTTCGCATGTCAAGCTAAAACAATAAATCTGACAGATAAAGTAAAGCAAGTGTGAGCTAGAGGACAAATTTTCCTACGTTTCTATGTATAAATTGTGTCTGTAGTGGTGCATTTGAGGCCATGGTAGTCAAATACGTTTTATTTTTGGTACACAATTCTCTCTCTTCTCCACACTCTAGCGATGACATCACCACTCTACCTCTCAAACATTCTCTCCATTGACACCTATTCATTTTTTTGGTGTGGTTTTTGGCAATTTTGGGGCAAAATTGTTTGCCAAAAGTCTTAGATAAATCATAGCACACATGTCGGGGCCGAGCCGCACGTTTTGATATAACTTTTGTGTATATGCGTCAAAAACTCTGGGAGATGTTTTGAGCCAAAAAACGGCGTAAGAATAAGCAGAATAATAATAATAAACGCTAGTAATAACATAGTGTGCGCCTTGCAGCACGCACACAATAATAATAAACGCTAGTAATAACATAGTGTGCGCCTTGCAGCACGCACACAATAATAATAAACGCTAGTAATAACATAGTGTGCGCCTTGCAGCACGCACACAATAATAATAAACGCTAGTAATAACATAGTGTGCGCCTTGCAGCACGCACACAATAATAATAAACGCTAGTAATAACATAGTGTGCGCCTTGCAGCACGCACACAATAATAAACGCTAGTAATAACATAGTGTGCGCCTTGCAGCACGCACACAATAAACGCTAGTAATAACATAGTGTGCGCCTTGCAGCACGCACACAACTAAAATTAACTAAACTTCAAACTTAATTGCTCAGTCTACTGTGCCAGAGTCTGCTCTACTGAGCAACATCACCAGGGAGACAGGGCAAATCTGAACTGAACCTCGCCAGTGTGTTTAACCCCAGATTTGTCATCCCACCTGCCACCCAAGAGTAACCCTCCTATCCTATGTGAGCTTGACGCCACGCTCGGCACAGTCATTCACCACATTCATTGTACGGACAGTCGGACACTGACCTCAATTTTTTTAAACGCAGCATTGGTAGCCCATTCTTTCACATCCAGAGACAGGAATGCTGGATAAATTTGCAGCTGGTGCATCCCAAACCAACAATCTGCATTGGCGAGGTCAGCCAAGGTGGTTGTTGACAAGAGGGTGGGAAACTTTGGCTTGCCAAAGCCAGTTCCAAAGCACTGTTGGGGGACATGCATCGGAAGATCAGCAGGCTTGTGCTCCAAGATTGCACTGGTAAAATGGGCACCTTGCTGCTGAAGAGAGCCAGGGGAAGCATCTCGCTTGTTGTATTGCAATGCAGGATGCTGTCAGATGGCCAGTGTTTGATGGTGTCGTATCAAATGCCATGTTGACAACCTGGTCAGTGCAGCACCGGTCTTCCAGCAACTTGCATGTCAACCGAGCAATAATAGCTCCACATGCCTCATGATTCTTATACACAGGGACAACAAGCAGTTTCAAAAGCAGTTTCACCCACAGGGACCCGCTCCAGTCCCCAACCACCACTGTAAGATGCTCCTCACTGACAGTCTCCAACACTTGGCGTCTTGCTCGGTCAGCTGTTGCATAGGATGCAGAGATACACTTTCTAACACCAAGGTGGACATTTCCATCTTCTCCTTCAGCTCCTCTTCACAGTGGGACTACCTGGCTGCTGCGGCAGCATGATGCTCCTCTCGCCGCTTCACCTTGAGCTGTGGCTTTTTATCTAATGCACCAAATGTGGCCACTCTGTTGGTCTTCATGCTGGCCAAGAAGCTAGGTCTTCAGGGTTATCAATCAGCTTCTTAACATTTGGAGGCCACAGTGGAAATGTGGCATCAAGTCTGCACTCCATTTTCTCCAATTGTTTCACTGCAGCCTCACTGACTCTATCTATGACTACAAATCTTTCAAATTACAAAGACAAAACCACATATTTGGTAGTAATATATAATAGGAATATAAATAACAACAAAAAACATAAAGATCACCTCAGATTTCTTAAGTTGCAGTCTTTGTTTACCTAAAATCTCCATGGCGACCACTGAGCACTGTTCACCACTTTATTCCACAAAAACAGGTGTGGTGGCACCCCTAAATAATCATGGATTTGATTTTTTTTTTGCATGTGTTGTTTTTACATATATTGGAACACTTTGAACACCCAGCCATATCAAAATTCAAGAATTGTGTTTTTTGATGCACCCTAATGTGTACACAGCGAAACAAGAGAGGGAAAACAGATGAGTCTGAAACAGTAAAATAAAGAGCAGAGCACAATAGAGCACAGTAGAGTCGTAATCAAGTATTCATGAAGGATGCAGAATGATGTTTTTGAGGTAAAACAAAAACTTTTAGTGTCGTGTTGTGTGTGGAAAAATTTCCTCAAAATGATTGAGAAACGACTGATTACCCAAAAGGTTGAGAAATCAAGTTGTTGTGTTTATCAACCTTTTAAAACGTTTGTCCTTTTTTTTTTTTTTTTTTTACACGCAACCGACAAATGACTGTAACTAGACATCACTATGACTGGATGATTCATCATCATTCATGTTCAAATCCATATATAGAAGAATACATACCTGTTTCAAAAGATTTTTCAAAACAGTTTTTTAATATCATGTAAAAAAAATCAACACCAACATATCCAAAGCATTTCATCCCCTGTGCAGCACATTAAAGCAAACATAAACAGAACAAATTAAATGCAGAAAATAAATAAACATAGTCCTCATCTGTTCAAAGATGGAGTTGAATGCTGATCCAAGTCCATGGTTCCCATAGCGACCATGTCTTCCAGTCGACATGGTTACCATCAGAGCAGTCTATCTCTGGGCCTGTACCTGTTACAGTGCATGTAGATGTGTGGCATATGGATGTGTACATGTGTGTCTGTGTATACGGTGTGAGTCTGTAAGTGTGTGTGTATATGTACGTGTCTTTGGCATGTCTGTGGTGTGTGCGTGTGTCTATGCATGTGTATTGTGTGTCTGTGGCGTGTGTGTATGTACTGGATGTGTGTATGTGGTGTGTATTCAGGTGTGCGTCTATTTGAGGACCAGGGTTGCCTCGGTGCCGTCCTTCCTCTTCAGGTACAGCCCGTGGGTCAGGTGGTACTCTCTCCTCAGGAATGCATAGAAGTAGTCTGACACCAGCAGGATCTGGACCGCAACAACAACAACATTGTCAAACATCATCAATAACAATCAATAATAACGAGTAAATAAATGACGTAATCAACCACAAACATCAGAGTGTATGTATGAGTGTGTGAGTGTGTGTGTGAAAGAGTGTGTGTGTGTGAGAGAGTGTGTGAGTGTGTGTGTGTGTGTGTGTGAGAGTGTGTGAGTGTGTGTGTGTGTGTGTGTGTGTGTGTGTGTGTGAGAGTGTGTGAGTGTGTGTGTGTGTGTGTGTGTGAGAGAGTGTGTGCACCTGTGCCACGTTGAACAGCAGTGTGATGGCGTAGTAGAAGTTCGAGTTGGCGCTGCCAGCGTAGATCCACAGGTGCCAGAGAACAGGAAACAGGGCAGAGCAGGCTAGGAGCACACAGGATACCAGGAAGATGTTTCTGAGAACTGAAACACACATGCACACACACACACACACACACACACACACACATACACACACATACACAGAGCAGGGGAGGGTTAGATGTAGGTGTGTGAGTGATATATTTATCATTAACACAAGGGTTTGTGGTGTTGTTTCACCATCATAGTGGGGACTAAAGTTCCACATGAGTAATACATGAAGAGCTTGACCTTTTGCTGGGCCCCCGAAACTGGAAATGCTCATGAATAGACTTTAGGAGAACAAAGGTTAGGTTCCAGGTAACACCTTTCGGAATGAAAGTGACTGGTCATGCCACCATAGCAAAATAAACACAACCTACTCGTTGTCGAAACTACGTACTCTTGCACGTTTGAGGTTCATGTTTGTAACTTGTTCTTCCTTCTGGCACTTGTTTGGTTTCCCACAGTGGGATGCGCATCAAGTTCTGGTTACCTACAATGTTTGGGGACTATCTCGTTGTTATTATCAGTGGCCGATGCTCTTTTGTAAAGCTTCCTCTTGGAAGTCGCTTTGGATAAAAGTGTCTGCTAGATGAATAAATGCCAGTGTACTGAGAGACAGTTGGCACTGACAAGTTCAAGAGGTTGCAAACCAAAACAGAGATGATTGTAGGAGAGTGAGGTGTGTGTGTGGGCGTGTGAGGTTTGTGAGGTGTGTGTGTGTGGGAGGTGTGTGTGTGAGATGTGTGTAGGAGAGTAAGGTGTGTGTGTCTCACATCTGTACAGGTGCGTCCAGGCTGGAAGGAAGGCCATGTAGAGAGCGATGTCTCCCACTGTGGGGTAGGACTTGAAGATGGAGATCACAGCAATCTGCATAAAGATCAGAAACACTGGGTGTTCCCTAGGAGGGAGGGAGGGAGGGAGGGAGGGAGGGAGGGAGGGAGGGAGGGTAGTTTGGTTAAAAGTGTACAGAGAGATGGCGCTGGGAGAGAGGGATGAGTGGAGGAGCGTCCCTTACTTGAGTTTGATGGAGAGAGGGATGGTGTAGAAGAAAACGTTGATCTGGAAGACGCAGATGAAGAACAGCCTGAAGTGTTCGAACATCTCAGCAAAGAAGTACCAGAAGAGACCAATGTTGGGGGTCAGGTCAGGGACAGACAGGCTAGGGGAGCAAACACACACACACAAACAAACACAGCCGACCGCACACACACACAGATAACCACGCACACAAACACAGCGACCGCAGACACATGCCCGCACGCACACAATAAATGGCCTTTTCATCCATATTCCATTACGCAGTGGGAGATCAACACTCAGCTGTCGAGTTCAGCACTGCCTCAACTCCCAGAATGACTAAATCTATTCATCCTTCGAGAAGGCAGGAAGGAGAGTAGGAGAGAATGAGAACGAGAGAGGTAGAAAAGAGGACAGGGAGGAGAAGAGAATGAGAGAGAGGGAGAAAGAGCAAAGGATATAGAAAGGGAGTTAAACAGGGAGAGAGAAAGAGAAGAGGGAGAAAGAGAGCGAATGATATAGAAAGGGAGCTGAACAAAGAGAGAGAGAGAGAGAAAGAAAGAGAAGAGAGAGAGAATCCGATCCGGTGACTCACATGAACCCGTAGACTGAGGGCAGGAAGTCCCAGGACCCGAGCAGGAAGAAGGAGAGGCAGACGAGGACAGACAGGCTCCCCAGGAACACGAACATGTACTGCATGGTGAAGACCCAGAAACTGCTGCGCTGCACGTTCACCGGGATGTATTGTCTCTGCACACACACACACAACACTCAGTGTGAAGGATTGTCCGGTGTGTGTGTGTGTGTGGGCGTGTGTGTGCGCGTGCATACCTGAAGAAGATACAGTAGTGCCGGGGCAAACAGCGTCAGAGGGTAGATAGACTGGTAGGTGGCCAGAGCTAGGAAGATGCCACTTAGCAACGCACTTCCTGGAAACAGATACAGTCAGAGAGACAGACAGACAAGCAGACAGGGAGACGGGTAGACAGGGAGTCAAGCAGACAGACAGGCAGAAAGGTAGACACATAGCCAGACAGACAGGAAGAGAGACAGACAGACGTTGATAATGTCTGTTCAGCTTGGCTGCTCAGGGGGGAATCTCAAACCTTTGATGGTCGAGAGGATGAAGAGGGTGATGACAGCATTGTTGAGCCCACAGGTCGACTTGGCTACACATGACAGGATGGTGAAGGGGTTCAACAGGTAGCTAGGAGACAGACACACAACAACATTACTGAACCACTTCAGTAATACTCCAAACATTGACAATCCCAACACTGATACTCCCCATATGAATACTCCCAGAATTAAAACAGCATTACTAATCACAAAATGAATATTCCCAGCATTAAATCAACATTAATACTCACAACATGGCAACCTTGAGGGGGATATAGTGCATCTGTCTGGGAGTGCGTATGAGTTCCAGACAGTCCAGGGGGTAGCGGTCAGCCTCCAGATCGTACTTCTGCTTCCTGAACTGCACATCAACACAGGACCGCACATAATGTTAGACTGGGACACCATCCAGAGAGCCTGGGTTAAACTGGGTAAAGGTTAGCCTGGGTTACGCAGGGTAAAGGTTAGCTTGGGTTAAACAGGGTAAAGGTTGGCCTGGGTTACGCAGGGTAAAGGTTAACCTGGGTTAAGCAGGGTAAAGGTTCACTTGGGTAACGCAGGGTAAAGGTTAGCCTGGGTTAAGCAGGGTTAAGGTTAGCCTGGGTTAAGCAGGGTAGGGTTAGTCCAAGTAATCTTAGCTCCTCACCACATGCTTGTTGTAGTCCTTCACAGCCAGGTACAGAGCCACAGCAGTGATCCCATCTGCTATCTAGAGATAGGGAGGGACGAGAGACACAGGATATGAGAAAGAGACAGAGGGAGAGAGAGAGAGATGGAGGAGGGGAGGAGAGAGAGGGAGGTAGAAGGGGAGGGGAGAGAAATGAGGGAGAGGAGAACCCGAAGACATGAGGAAGGCAAAAGAGAGAGACGGAGGGGGAGAAACAGGACATGAGTGAGAGAGAGAGGGGGGGCAGAGACGACCAGTGAGGAAGCTGGACAGATGAAACAGCTCAATGAACCTGGCCGATCTACCAGCAGAGCTGCAATGTTGTAGTTGTGAGAGCTGTCAGGTAACATAGAGGCCATTCCATAACCGCTCCGCTAATGACTACAGAACTGTACACATCCGGTCCTTGAGTAGGCCTGGTCGCAAAACTTAGTAAGTGACTTACCGGTACTATGAAAAGCAGTGTTGGGTGCCTGCCTGTAGACTCACCATGAAGGCAACCTCTGCATAGTCAACTAGGAAGTGGAAGAGATAGATGACCAGGGGAGTCTGGAGGACAGGAGACGAGTCGTGAACAACCAGCACAGTAAAACCGGGAAGTAAAACTGCTCACTAATAAGAGCTCTGTAGAAAAGGACCAACTGACCTCATGGAACACGTCTCCGGAGTAGGGAGAGACACCGAGATCCAGGAGAGCAAGACCCTCCACAACTACAGGACACATACACATCATCATCATCACAGGACAGGAAGAGGGGTTGAATCTGTCATCTGATGGACTCAGTCCCTAGCGATGCACTGCACGTAAGGCTAATCGACATCGATCTTTAAAGGACATGTCACTCCTCTTTAGTTGAATAGCATAAGTCTTTCACTACTACTTTGTACTACAAATGAATTTACATTTACATTGAGTCATTAGCAGACGCTCTTATCCAAAGCGACTTAGAGCAAGTACAGGGACATTCCACCCTGAGGCAAATAGGGTGAAGTGCCTTGCCCAAGGACACAGTGTCATGTTGACACAGCCGGGAACCGAACTCACAACCTTCCGATCATGAGCCCAACGCCTTAACCGTTGAGCCACCTCTCCTCCCTCCCTCCTGAACTTGATGCAGGTTTGATCTCTAGCCCGCTAGACCCCTTCATCTGACCAAGCTGTCCATACAAAAATAGTAAGAATCTTTACTGACCTATGTATACCAACGTGATAACCCGTGCGGAAGCGCAAAGCTGCGCCACCTGTCAAAACGCACACCGCGTGACAGATAACCAACCTACCTCTCTTCCAGGCATTTAATGGAGAAACCACTTCAACCCTTTCCGATATTAGGTCGACAAGACTCGATCTAAACAATAATGCTCTAATGGTGACGGCTACAATCAAAAGCAGTGCTAAGGGAGCCGCCATCTCTGTAATGAGGAAAACTACGCCCTGCGTTCAGAGGATCATGGGAGATGGAGTCCTTCCAAACTCGCCTTTCCAGGCTGCGGCCAAGAGATGGCAGACTTCTCTAAAATTAAGACGTTTCACCGTAGCCGCGTGTTTTTTAGTTGAGAAAGAGCGATTAATCGCAGTGATACAAGCTACCATCACCGCACAAATCCCCTCCAATCACACACACATACACACGCCCAATCACACGCACACACCTACCAACTGCCGGCAGACTCGAGATAGTGGCTGTGCTGGGGCTTTAGATGTTGGCATTAGCGTTCACAGGACTAGGAATAGCTGACAGAAACGCAGTTTTGGTCTCTTCATGCTAGTCTCTCTGCCCTCAAAGAGACTAAAAAGTCGGAGAGGAAAATAGTTTTGGAGAGAAGAAATCGCAGAGGACCTGGAGGACATGATGGCCAAGAGCAGAGAGAGACAGAGGAGTTAGGGAGACAGAGTTAGAGAGACAGAGGGTTAGACAGACAGAGGAGTTAGAGAGACAGAGGAGTTAGAGAGACAGACAGAGATCACAAATTAAGGATACAGTAAAAACAGAGAGAGAAGGAGGCATGGGGTTAATTTGTAATATAATGGGAACGGCAACAGATAGTACAATTAATTATACATTACAGGGATACTAAGACTGGAACATGTTTTACATTTAATTTGTAGATTGTCCAGAAATTATCCGCATGGGGAAGAGACTATGTAGAGATGAAATAACTCAATTTTCTACTTCATTATAGAAACCCAACACCATGTGACTTAACCAAGACACTTCCTCAAATAGCCAGATATGACCGAAGATGCCTGTTAACGGTATGAGGTGCTTGGAGAGTTAGGGCTAGTGTGTGTGTGTGTGAAGGTTAGTGTGTGTATTAGGGTTAGTGTGAGTGTATGACGGTTAGTGTGTGTGTGCGTGTGTGTATGACGGATAGTGTGCATGTGTGTATGAGGGTTAGGGTTGGTGTGTGTGCGAGAGTTATGGTTGGTGTGTGTGATTTGGGGTGAGGGTTACGGTTAGAGTGTGTGTCCTGCTGTGAGGCAGATGTTGTTAGCAACTTCCTGTCTCTGATCTGATTGGCCATGTGAGGGTTGCCTAATGATTTTCTGTCAAGGCCGATAGCTTCTGTACGCAGGCAACCACAACAGTGATGAGCTGTATTGATTCCAAATGATGAGATGCAGCATGAGGAATTATGGCTGAGGTCATACCAGGGCTTATCACACACCGGCAACCTGAACAACATGCCTATAACTAGATCAACAGGATCAACATGTCTGTGGCATGATTGGCATGGACATGCTGGTGTTACAGAGGACAGGCTGGTGTTCTGGAGGACAGGCTGGTGTTACAGAGGACATGCTTGTGCTCTGGAGGACAGGCTGGTGTTACAGAGGACATGCTGGTGTTACAGAAGACATGCTGGTGGTACAGAGGACAGGCTGGTGTTCTGGAGGACAGGCTGGTGTTACAGAGGACATGTTTGTGTTCTGGAGGACAGGCTGGTGTTACAGAGGACATGCTGGTGTTCTGGAGGACAGGCTGGTGTTACAGAGGACAGGCTGGTGTTACAGTGGACAGGCTGGTGTTACAGAGTACAGGCTGGTGTTACAGAGGACATGCTTGTGTTCTGGAGGACAGGCTGGTGTTACAGAGGACATGCTTGTGCTCTGGAGGACAGGCTGGTGTTACAGAGGACAGGCTGGTGTTACAGTGGACAGGCTGGTGTTACAGAGTACAGGCTGGTGTTACAGAGGACATGCTTGTGTTCTGGAGGACAGGCTGGTGTTACAGAGGACAGGCTGGTGTTACAGAGGACATGCTGGTGTTACAGAGGACAGGCTGGTGTTACATTGGACAGGCTGGTGTTACAGAGGACATGCTGGTGTTACAGAGGACATGCTTGTGTTCTGGAGAACAGGCTGGTGTTACAGTGGACAGGCTGGTGTTACAGTGGACAGGCTGGTGTTACAGAGGACAGGCTGGTGTTACAGAGGAAAGGCTGGTGTTACAGAGGACAGGCTGGTGTTACAGTGGACAGGCTGGTGTTACAGAGGACAGGCTGGTGTTACAGAGGAAAGGCTGGTGTTACAGAGGAAAGGCTGGTGTTACAGAGGACAGGCTGGTGTTATGGTCATGACATTGTCTAAGACCAATATTCCAGCTTTAGGATCGCCTGACTGCAGATCAAGAGGTTGCAAGTTCAAATCCTCTCTTTACTGTGCAGAACTTTGGATAAAACTGCTGCTAAATGAGCACATTATTGTGACATCACTAAACACAGGCTGTAGGAGGTCTGCAGGCTAGCTAAACTCAGTGGGACATGAGCCTAATTGAAAAAAAAACATGGGAATCATCCAGATGAGATCTTTCATTACTGATCCCTCCGTCTCACCATGTTTCAACGCCCCTTCTCTTCAGCAAAACTCCCCTTCCTCATTTTCACTCCTCAAACGTCCCCTCTATCTCTTCCCCTCTCTCTGGCCTATCTCTCCCTCGCTCCCTCCCCCTCTGGTCTCTCTTTCTACTGACTGACTGTCTTTCTGCCTGAATATCCGTATGTCTTTCTGCAGCAGAATAGTTGTTCAGAACAGGGCCCAAGAAGCCCAGTCTATCAGGACTGAACAACTACAGACCTGTCGCCCTGACATATGTGGTAATGAAGTCCTTCGAGCGCCTGGTGCTGGCTCAGAAAAAGAGCTTCTCAGCACTCTCTCATTATAGTTATATTCCCCCGCATCTGTACAGCTAGTGCCCACTTTGTACTTTATTTTATTTGTACTTTTATGTTATTTATATCTGATTTGTATTGTATTTTACATTACCGTTGTAATGTAAAACAACCATTTTGGGGGGAAGTTTATTTGATAAAATCCAACACCAAAAACAAACATGTCATCTTGAAAGGCAAAAAATGTATTATTAAAAAAATTAATTAAATAGTGAACAACAGGCTGAATAAGTGTACGGTATACTAACGTTACATGACGCATAAACAACGAACTGAGACCTTGCCTGGTATATTAACGTAACATATTAAGAGTTATTCAGATAACTATAGCATAAAGAACATGCTAACAAGTTTACAACCATCAGTTTCACTCACGCGGTTTAGTGTGAAAATAACGTGAAATGATAATATAATAATGTGTTAATAATTTCACACAAAAATCCCCCCCCCCTCCCTTCCCCCCGGGCAAACTATAGAAAAAACTGCGATTTATAATCCGAAAAATACGGTATATTTTTTTTTATCCTGTTTTAATATTATGTCACATATATGTTCTATGTTTGCTCCTTTCTGCCATAGTGAATTCTGTGTTTATATATCTTGCATAGCGATTAAAATAGATTCTGATTTTGAGAAGGAGGAGAGGAGTGCTGCAGGCTGAATCCTGGAAGCATGATGGAAATATTCAACCAAAGAAAAAATGAATGCATGACCTTGTCTGTCCAGGGGCAGAAAGGTTGAATGAAGAATTTAGAGGATTTATCTACATAAACGCTCTCTCTCTCTCTCTCTGTCTCTCTGTCTCTCTGTCTCTGTCTCTGTCTCTGTCTCTGTCTCTGTCTCTGTCTCTCTCTCTCTCTCTCTCTCTCTCTCTCTCTCTCACCCTCTCACACGCACACACACAGATCTCTGATATTGTGAGAAATTCTGGTCAATTGGATGTGGTTTACTATAAGCAGAACAGTATGTTGAGTAAAGACCTGGTTGTAATAAATCTACTGGGTAAAACAGACTCTGGTGTTAGTGTGCAGACAGACAGGTAGGCCAGCAAACAGACATGCAGGCAGGCTTAGAGTCCGGCAGACAGGTAGCTTCTCTCTCATCCTCCTTTGTCTTTTTCTGTCCTCCGTGTTTCTTTCCTCCATCCCTCTCTCTCACCCACTTCTCTCCCTCTATCTCTCTCTCCCTCTATCCACCTCTCTCTCTCTCGCTTTCTCTCCCACTCTCTCTGTTTAAAGATCAGAGCTCTAATCCTCTAGATGCACCTACAGTGTCTATTATTAATTATTAAACCTTCTCATTGAATTGGACTCAAGCCTCTCAACTGACAAACCATCAAAGTGGTGAAGGATTATACACTCACGCAGACGGTAAGCACACACACGCACTCCTATGCCATCTCTCACGCATACACACACTCTCACAGAAGGTAAGCACACACACTCACATTCCATCTCTCTCGCTCTCTCTCACACACACACACACACACACACACACACACACACACACACACCCACAAACACACACAAAAAGACATGCATGTACTTAATTATCTGAAAAAGCAGTTGTATTGTTTCTATTCTTTCAAGCAAATCTTAGAGAAACAGCCTTCTCAGAGGGCTAATTCTCCTGCTCTGTGTGAATGATGGACGATGGACAGTTGTAACCCTAACCTGATTTAGAGACTGTTGAAGAGCGTAAAGCTATAATTAGCTAGATGCAGAACTAGGCAGCATTAGTTTGCTGCAGGACACAGACAGAGCTAGCTAGCATTATCCAGCTGCAAGACACAGACAGAATTAGTTCTCTTTGTCATTTGTCAGAGTATGTGTTGTAGCCAGGCCAGATTAGGGCACAGATACACACATACGCACACTCTTAGTCCCTCTCCCTCTCCCCCCCCCCCCTCTCTCTCTCGGACAAAGTGTTTGTCATCTATGTTTTGTGCCATTTAACAGTCAGATAAACGACTAATGTTTCCCTGCCACACACGTATACGTACGCTCATGCACACACACACACACACACGTACACAAAAGCATGTGCGCACACACGCATGCACAGACAAATACACACATGCATAGACTCAAAACACATACGCACACACAACTACACACGCGCCCTCCCTGAGGAGGACGATAAGTGGCTGATGTCTGACTATCTCCAGCTGCCAGACCTCTGGCCACCATAGACATGATGTGACATGATATGACACACACACGCACACACACACACACACACACACACACACATTATTGTCTGCTTGGCTGACTGATTTATGGACGTAGCTATCATCCCCTGTAGGGGCCAGATAATCTCCACCCGAGTCCAGCACCGCAAGATAACAGCAGGGTTCGGAGATGTTTATGGAGCTGGTATGGTCTCCATGGTAATATACATTGTGAGATCGCAGAGCCACATCACTGGCTGTTGATCCGGCGCTGATGTGGTGACAGCTGGAAAACAGGTGTGCAGACCATGTGGTGAAGAGTGTGTGGTGCAGAGGTGTAAGACTGTAGTGTGTAGAGCTGTAGACTGTGGGGTGAAGAAGTGTAGACTGTGGTGTGTTGAGGTGTAGACTCTGGTGTGGAGACTGTGGTGTGTTGAGGTGTAGACTGTGGTGTATAGAGGTGTAGACTCTGGTGTGTAAAGGTGTAGACTCTGTTGTGGAGACTGTGGTGTGTAGAGGTGTAGACTGTGGTGTGGAGACTGTGGTGTGTAGAGGTGTAGACTCTGGTGTGGAGACTGTGGTGTGTTGAGGTGTAGACTGTGGTGTGTTGAGGTGTAGACTGTGGTGTGTAGAGGTGTAGACTGTGGTGTGGAGACTGTGGTGTGTTGAGGTGTAGACTCTGCTGTGTAGAGGTGTAGACTCTGGTGTGGAGACTGTGGTGTGTAGAGGTGTAGACTCTGTTGTGGAGACTGTGGTGTGTAGAGGTGTAGACTCTGGTGTGTAGAGGTGTAGACTCTGGTGTGTAGAGGTGTAGTCTCTGGTGTGTAGACTGTGGTGTGTAGAGGTGTAGACTCTGTTGTGTAGAGGTGTAGACTCTGGTGTGTAGAGGTGTAGTCTCTGGTGTGTAGACTCTGGTGTGTAGAGGTGTAGACTCTGGTGTGTAGAGGTGTAGTCTCTGGTGTGGAGACTGTGGTGTGTAGAGGTGTAGACTCTGGTGTGGAGACTGTGGTGTGTAGAGGTGTAGACTCTGTTGTGGAGACTGTGGTGTGTAGAGGTGTAGACTCTGGTGTGTAGAGGTGTAGACTGTGGTGTGTAGAGGTGTAGTCTCTGGTGTGTAGACTGTGGTGTGTAGAGGTGTAGACTCTGTTGTGTAGAGGTGTAGACTCTGGTGTGTAGAGGTGTAGTCTCTGGTGTGTAGACTCTGGTGTGTAGAGGTGTAGACTCTGGTGTGTAGAGGTGTAGTCTCTGGTGTGGAGACTGTGGTGTGTAGAGGTGTAGACTCTGTTGTGGAGACTGTGGTGTGTTGAGGTGTAGACTGTGGTGTGTAGAGGTGTAGAATGTGGTGTGGATACTGTGGTGTGTGGTGTGTAGACTGTGGTGTGTAGAGGTGTAGACTATGTTATGTAGACTGTGGTGTGTAAAGTAGACTACTGCTGGAGCATTTTACTGCTGCCAGGGGGCACATAAACACGCACACATTCACACACACAAACACACACCCTTAACAACAAACACACACCCTTAACAACAAACACACACACCCTTAACAACAAACACACACCCTTAACAGGGTTAGAGAGACGCAGCTGGATGTAATAATGCTCAGAATGTAAACACATTCAGGCAGGCAGAGAACATGACTTGGAACCCCCATGTTAGAGACTGTCCTCTGTCTCCCCTTACCACTCAAGGTGAACTGTCTACAGCACTAACAGGTCTCTACCACTCAAGGTTAAGTGTTCTCTTCGGAGGGTTTTCAGACTTTATGATTGTGATCTTGTAACACGTATTCAGACAGATAAATTGGCCCTTTTCTGTTGTCCAAAAAGATGAGCCGATTACTTCTTGGTGTCAGATAAATAGCTGGATACTTTCTGTCAGTCCAACTAGGCGATCTGACTACTTCCTGTATGTCTAGGCAGGTGATATGACCAGTTCCTGTCTGTCCAGGCTGTTGATATGACCACTTTCTGTATGTCCAGGCTGTTGATCTGACCACTTTCTGTCTGTCCAGGCTGTTGATCTGACCACTTTCTGTCTGTCCAGGCTGTTGATCTGACCACTTTCTGTCTGTCCAGGCTGTTGATCTGACCATTTCCTGTTTATCCAGGCTGTTATCTGACTACTTCCTGTTTATCCAGGCTGTTGTCTGACTACTTCCTGTCTGCCCAGACAGATGATATGTCTACTTACTGGTTGCCTCAGTTAAATTGTGCTTCAAGAATGTTTAGACTGCTTGTTCAGTTGCTTATCACACAACATTTGAGAGAAAAGAAAAAGGAATTGCTATTTAAATTGCAGGTGCGTCTGTGCAAGTGTTTGTGTCATAATAGTGCTGCTACAATGATGATGATAGCTTCCTCCCCAGAACTGATAGCTTTCTGCACAGCCCATCACACAGTGGAATAGGAGATGAGACTCTCAGCATGGGTGTGTGTGTGTGGTGCTGTGTGTTACTGTGTGGATATGTGTGTCTGTCAATGTGTACAGTATATGTGTGTGTGTACGTTTCTTTGCCTCTCCTTTTTTTCCTCTCTCTCCTTCTCACCCTCTCCTCTCATCATCCCCTCTCCTTCTTAGATCCTCTTTCCCTCTGTTCCTCTGCCTCTTCCTATCTTCTCTTCCTTTCATATCTCTTTCCCTCTCCTTCTCACCTTTTCCTCCTGTCATCACCTTACCCTCCCCCCTCTTAGTCTCTCTCCCCCTTTCTCCTCTTCCTCTCCTATCCCTCTCTGTCCATCCTCTCCCTCTCACCCTCTCCCATTCCTCTTCTCCCTCTAAGGACATCATCCTATCCCTGCGTGTAGACAGAACAATAAACTGTAGATGAAGTGTTGAACAGGATGCAGCATGTGAAGGCAAGATGTTGGACAGGAAGCAGCATGTGAAGGTAAGATGTTGGACAGGAAGTTGTGTCCTGCATGGCCAGGCTGAGTATGACGGCTGCTGTGGCTTCATTAGGCCGGCATAATCAGCTGTGACACACCTCCATTAGGGGGGCACATGTCCCAGGGGGGCTAGACCGAGACAAGAGGGGGAGGCTGGGACTGGAGGGAGGAAGGTGGTGGTGGTGGTGGGGGGGGGGTACGAGAGACAGCGGTCATGGTTTATGAGGGGTGAGGTGGGTGAGAGATGGAGTGAGAGGGAGAGAGAGAGAGGGAAAAGAAGAGATGGAGAAAGAGAGACAGTGAGATGAAAGGAAAGCGAGCGGTAAGAGGTTGCCAGACAAGATAGATGAACAAAAGGATGGGAAAAAAAGGACTGAAGGTTGGATAAATGAAGGTTGTGGTGAAAGGACAGTGAGAAGAGAAGAGTCGGTCCTTGTCAGTGGACCAGCACAGTGTCCTTGTTTAGTCAGACAGCAGGATCACAAACCTGATGACCAAACCTGTCTGACTCTCACACACCTAACCTGTCTGACACACACTCACAAACCTGTCTGACTCTCACACACCAAACCTGTCTGACGTTAACAAACCTGTCTGACTCTCACACACCTACCCTGTCTTACTCTCACTCACCTGACCTGTCTGACTCTCACTCACCTAAACTGTCTTACTCTCACTCACCTAAGCTGTCTCACTCTCACTCACCTAACCTGTCTGACACACACTCATAAACCTGTCTTACTCTCACTCACCTAACCTGTCTGACACACACACCTAACCTGTCTTACTCTTACTCACCTAACCTGTCTGACTCTCACACACCTAACCTGTCTGACTCTCACTCACCTAACCTGTCTGACTCTCACACACCTAACCTGTCTGACTCTCACTCACCTAACCTGTCTGACTCTCACACACCTAACCTGTCTGACTCTCACTCACCTAACCTGTCTAACTCTAACACACCTAACCTGTCTGACTCTCACACACCTAACCTGTCTGACTCTCACACACCTAACCTGTCTTACTCTTACTCACCTAACCTGTCTTACTCTCACTCACCTAACCTGTCTGACTCTCACACACCTAACCTGTCTGACTCTCACACACCTAACCTGTCTGACTCTCACTCACCTAACCTGTCTGACTCTCACACACCTAACCTGTCTGACTCTCACTCACCTAACCTGTCTAACTCTAACACACCTAACCTGTCTGACTCTCACTCACCTAACCTGTCTGACTCTCACACACCTAACCTGTCTGACTCTCACACACCTAACCTGTCTGACTCTCACACACCTAACCTGTCTGACTCTCACACACCTAACCTGTCTTACTCTTACTCACCTAACCTGTCTTACTCTCACTCACCTAACCTGTCTGACTCTCACACACCTAACCTGTCTGACTCTCACACACCTAACCTGTCTGACTCTCACACACCTAACCTGTCTGACTCTAACACACCTAACCTGTCTGACTCTCACACACCTAACCTGTCTGACACTCACTAAACAACACAAAATGTAAAACAGAATTGCTGGAACTTAATTGGCTAGAAAGTAGTGGACTACTATAAACTGGTACTGAACCATCTAAACAAATATAATAGGGTCACATTAACTTAGACAACATGTTCATAGAGTGTTCACAATACATTTGTCATTGTCTACCTTTCAATCCCTGTCTCTTTCTCAGTGCTAATTACATTTGATTAGATTAAACTTTATTGTCACCATGCACAGTACGAGTACAGAGCTAATTAAATGCAGTTAGCGTCTCATCTGATATGAAAATAGTACAGACTTATGAAAAGATTGAAAGCGCGAAAAAGAATATAATGGAAATATAAGATTGTAACATATTACTAAACCAGAAACATTTGACAAATACAGCCATTAAGTAAGTCTTTGTTCTATCTCTTTCCCTTTCTCTCTCACTCATCAGAGTGTGGTGAAAGATATTTAAGTTGTGAGGCCTGTACCATACACATTTAGTACCCTCCGTCCTGCTGTGACCCTTTATCCTATCATATTGAGCCACACAGAGAGATCGGCCTATCACGTTGAGCCAAATAAATAAATTAACGTATCACATTGAGACAAATATAGAAACTATCCTATCATGCTGAGAGTCTTGGACAGCTTCCTCTCCTCTCTATTTTGAACCGTCCTCAGCGGAGTGAGGTTCATGCATATTTGATGATCTCTTAATATAGCTTTCAGATTTTGTTTGCTGGGTGTCATGTTACTTGATGTATTTTCTAATGCCCATCTTTACCCACCCCAGTCAAAATACAAAGCTTGATGAATCAATAAAACGTCTCTACTGTACCGTGAGACCTGAACACATGGCCTTCCTGCAGGTCTGTCTGTCTCTGCCTGCCTGCCTTCTTGTCTGTGTGTATGTCTGTCTGTCTGTCTGTCTCTGCCTGCCTGCCTTCTTGTCTGTGTGTATGTCTGTCTGTCTGTCTCTGCCTGCCTGCCTTCTTGTCTGTCTGTCTGTCTGTCTGTCCCTGCCTGCCTGCTCTTTCTGCTTGCCTGTCTGTCTGTGTCTGTGTCTGTGTCTGTGTCTGTGTCTGTGTCTGTCTCTGCCTGCCTGCCTGCCTTCTGTCTGTTTATCAGGCAGTCTATCTGCCAGTCACCCTCTGAATCTGAAGGACCATGCTGGTGTGAATGTACCACGGAGCTGCTTCCTAATTGGCTCCTTGGGTTGCCCCCAGCCGTCTGATCTGGGAGGTGAAAGGTCATGGCCCCTGACCCTCCCCCTTCCTCCTCCTCTTCTCGCCCTCCAACCCTTCTCCAGGGTGACAGAACCTCCCCGCCGGTAGAAAGTAAGAGTCTGACACCGTGACATTTCACCTCTCTCCCCCTGCATGACAGGGAGAGTTCCTCCAGCTTCTTTGTCATGCAGTAGCCAGCTCTGTCTGAGGGAGAGGCTGCCTGGACTAGACTAGAACCAGCACAGGCATTAGGACTTATCCAGAACTAACACAAGTATCAGGACTGATCCAGAAACAACACAGGCATCAGGTCTGATCCAGAACCAACACAGGTATGAGAACCAGCGCAGGTATCAAGACTGATACAGAAACAACACAGGCATCAGGTCTGATCCAGAACCAACACAGGTATAAGAATCAGCACAGGCATCAGAACCAGTACAGACATCAGGACTGATCCAGAACCAGCACAGACATCAGGACTGATCCAGAACCAGCACAGGTATCATGACTGATCCAGAACCAACACAGGTATCAGAATCAGCACAGGCATCAGAACCAGCACAGGTATCAGGACTGATGCAGAACCAGCACAGGCATCAGAACCAGCACAGACATCAGGACTGATCCAGAACCAGCACAGACATCAGGACTGATCCAGAACCAACACAGGTATGAGAACCAGCACAGGTATCATGACTGATCCAGAACCAACACAGGTATCAGAATCAGCACAGGCATCAGAACCAGCACAGGTATCAGGACTGATGCAGAACCAGCACAGGTATCAGGACTGATGCAGAACCAGCACAGGCATCAGAACCAGCACAGACATCAGGACTGATCCAGAACCAGCACAGACATCAGGACTGATCCAGAACCAGCACAGGCATCAGGACTGATCCAGCACTAGCGCAGAGACAGCTGAATAGTGTGTGTGTGAGCTCCTGCGTGCGTGTGGTTGTCAAATTGCTTTTTCCTAACTGGAAGTGTTTTAGTTGTTATCTAGAGGAATCCAAATAAAACCTGTTTCCTAATGGGTGGAGAAGATTTCACTTAAATCCTTGAAATTAAATCGAGTGTGAAAGCTGAATAAAATGTCTGACAGAGCAGTGTCAGACTCTTCCCACTCACTCCCTGTCTTTCCTCTCTCCTCCAGGAGTATATCTCCCAGTCGCACCTCTAGTCTCTCCCCCAGTCTCTTCTCCAGTTTCCCTCCCAGTCTCTCCTCCTGTCTCCTCTCCAGTCTCTCCTCCAGTCTGCAGCCCCCAGCAGAGAGTTGGGTTGGGGCTGAGGGCAGGGGGCCAGCAGGAGGAAAGACTGGTTTGGGGAGGGAGGGCGGCTAGGGCAGGGGGCCAGGATGGCTAGGGGCTGGGGGCCAGAGGGTTGGATTCTCCCAAGCTAACTGAGTGATGAGCCAAGCAGAGAGCCACTTAACCAGGGGCTTGAGCTAGATGTGTCAAGGGAGAGAGACAGGGAGAGAGGAGGGAGAGAGAAGGGGGAGGGTAGTGTAGGGAGGAGAGGAAGGGGAGAGGAGAGGGGAGGGAAGGAGAGAACAGGGGGAGAGGACAGAGGAGGGAGGTGGGGAAGGGGAGAGAGGAAGGAGTAGGGAGAGGGAAGGGAGAGTGAAAGAGCAGAGGAAGGAGGAAAGGAAGGGAAGGGAGGAAGGGTAGGTGGTTACGGTTGGGGTGAATTGTACCATAGTGGTGTTGATCTGTAATTGTGTGCAGTATATAGTGTGGATGTGTACCGAATGTAGAGAATAGCGTTATATGAATATACAGCATCTGTACAATAGAAATGTAAAGTGCTATCACAGGCCTGGTAAATCTTAAACCTCTGAAAGCTTCAGAAACTCCCTGGCTCGAGGGGGAAGGAGGGTAGTGAAGATGAGAATGGAGGATGAGAAAACTGAGGTGTGTGTGTGTTTGCCAGGGTATGTCTCAGCTTTACTAAACAGCTTTGTGAGATTAACTCCTGCTGCCTGGGAGCAGTGAAACGCCACAACAGACAGACTGTCCGTTCACAACTCACTGTCTCTCTGTCTTACTGTGTGTCTGCCTGTCTGCCTGCCTGTCTGTCTGTCTGTCTTACCGTATGTCTGCCTGTCTGCAAACGGGAGCGCGGCGAGGCATGTTTACAGACAGACAGGCATACTAGCAAACAGCTGCCTGCTTCCTTCACGCTCACTTTGTTCGCCTGCCTCACTTTGATGATCTCATCTTCGTCTGTCTATTTAACTGCCTGTCTTCATCCTTATCATTTCCTTTGCTTTCCTTCTCTTTGTTTCGAAACCTGGACTCTCTCCTGGTCTGTCAGTGTGGCTGCACTCTGACTGTTGAGTCTCCTTCAACCAGACCTCTTCCTCCTTTCCTTCCCCCCTTCCTCTTTTCCCCCTTCCCCCTCTCCTCCTCTTTTCCCTCTTCCTCCCCCCCCCTTCTCAACTCCTCTCCCGCCTCCTCCTTCTCCTCCCTCCCCCTCTCTCCCATCTTCCCCCTAGTCTTCTCCTCCTATGTTCTCCTTGTGCAGGCGGGTCTGCAGAGCTGAGATATGCTGATGCCAGCAGGTTGGAGCAGATAAGAGGATCCAGCAGGCCTGGAGCCTGAGGAGAGACAGGTACTGAAACAGGTACCAGGAGAGACAGACAGGTGCCTGGAGAGACAGACAGGTGCCTGGAGAGACAGACAGGGCCTCGTATCCCAAACCAGCCCTCCTCCCAGGGTCTTCAGACCTCCAGACCAGGCGCTGTGCTAGGCGATTGGATGTTGGAAGTTTGTGAATCTGGGATTATGACTCCATCAGGAGTGGCACAGCCCTCGCCTCTCTGACACCAGTGAACGACGGCCAATCACATGTCATGTGACCCAGATGTCATGTGACACACTGACCTCTGTCTCTCAGTGTCAGCTGATTCCAGAAACCTCTCTAACCTCTCTAACCACCGGACGCAAATTTGCACATTTGTGTCACAAATCTGCATCTGACGCCTGAGTGGAAAAATGTGAACTTTGACAAATGTTTGCAGGGGCGTCAACCAATCAGGGACGTGTGACGTGACCTGATCAGCAAGACCAGAGCAAGAAGCAAGATGGATGATGAGCTGATCGTAGCGGTGTGTTTAGCCACCCTGAACTACATTTTTACTTATCATATTTCATCCCAAGAGTTAATGTAAATCAGCATCTGAATAAATATGTTATGGAAAATGGGAAGTTTAGTCTCTGAAACTATGATTATTTCATTGATGAAACGGCTAATTTGTCAATTTGCTCCAACTTGTTGATGCTAGCAGGGCAGTGCAGTGCATTTAACCCATTGTCAGGATCTGGTTGACATTTTTGGCTACAATTTAGCGTCTGGCGTGAACGCAGCATAAATAGGCTGTGACTAAACATAAGCAGACTGCACTGCTCTGGAGGAAGAAGAGGATGCATGTTCAGTGTGTGTGTGTGTGTGTGTGTGTGTGTGTGTGTTTGTGTGTGTATTCTTGTGTGTGTGTGTGTGTGTATTCATGTGTGTGTGTGTGTTTGGGGGTAGGAGGATTAGCCCGTACTTGTTGATTGGGTTAGCTCTAAATCAGTATTGACTGAACCGATGGATCAATGCAGCAGTAATTCAAAGGTGTTGAATTGGCCTTGTCCATCCTGGTTCGTTTCATTACTTTACACTTGAAGGTGATTAGGAGGAGTGAAGGATGAGGAAGATGATGAGGAAGAGGAGAACAAATCCTGTCTCCTTAGAACCCTGCTTCCTGTCTAGGACTTCCTGGTTGGTTCTTGGTTATTTCTTCAGATAAACATGCTGACAGGGACCGTTAGGGGGGAGGGGGGCCGCAACCACCTGGGGGGAGTCAAATGGCTGAGTGGTAAAGGAGTTGGGCTGGTAACCAGAATATTGCTGGTTCGACTATCGGACGTGCCAAATGACCATGTGTCCTGGGGCAAGGCACTTCACCCTACTTGCCTCTGGGGAATGTACCTGTAATTGTAAGTTGCTCTGGATAAGAATTGTTTCATGTGATGTACTGAATCTTTGGCTGCTTCGTATATAGGAAGGTGATTCACAATTTTAGGTACATGGAGGCTTTTATTTTGGTATTAACTTCCTGTCCCTGTGGAACAAACTTCCTGTTCTGTGTTGCAGGTCTGTGATTGGTCAGCTTAAACGTTGCCAGTGGAACTGAAGTCTAATGATCTACAATGTGGAGAGACAAGATAGCTACCTGTGTGTGTGTGTGTGTGTGTGTGTCTGTTTGTGTGTGTGTAAGTAAGTAAGTGTGGGATCTGCTCTTGTCTGAGTGCATGGGTTTGTGAAAATGGGCCTGATTGTATATACCAGTATTCTGGTTTTCGGCTTTTGTGTGTATCTATGTGTGTGTGTTTGAGTATCTGTGTGTGTGAGTGTGTGAGTGCGTGCGTGTGTGAGTGCATTCATGTGTGAGTGTGTGTAGGGTTCGATTCCACCTCAGCAGCAGACCGCCTCTCTCCAAAGTTGATCTCTCCTCCAGTGACCTTGCTACTACCACACACACACATGCACGCACGCACACACACACACACACACACACACACACACACACACACACACACACACACACACACACACACACACACACACACACACACACACACACACACACACACACACACACACACACACACACACACACATTAGGAAGATGATGAGTACAGTCTGAGCCTGTTAGTGCACTGAGCCAAGACAGGTGTGTGGGGCATGCGTGTGTGTGTGGGCTGAGATGTGTGTACACGTAGAGCATGCGTGTGTTTACACACATATACAGTAAGAGAGGGAAATATATGACTTGTTAAATATTCATGGAAACTGGAGGTGTGAGATGTGGTCAGTGTGAGAGTTGAGATTCAGAATGGTGGGAGGGCGGGGGGGGAGGGGGGGCAACAGCCTGAAGGAGGGGAGAGGAGAGGGGGGGCATGTTTAATTAATGGTACAGGGCTGATCTGGTCACCAGCTTCACATACAGATGAGGGTTTCTCCGCCTCTCTCTCCTCTCTCTCTCTTCTCTATCTCCCTCCCTCTCTCCTTTCTCTTTTTCTCTCCCTCTCTCCTTACTCCTCTCTCTCTCTCTCCCCTGGGACCAGCCTCCGGTTTATTATTGTTAAACCCTGCCTAGGAGCCGATACACACACACACAGAACCCTACATCTAAACACACAGACACTGAACCCTACATCTACACACTCACACATACAGACACTGAACCCTACATCTACACACACACACACACACACACACACACACACACACACACACACACACACACACACACACACACACTCACACATAAACATACACACGCTGAACCCTACACCTACACAAACACACTCACACATAAACATATACACGGAATTGCTAAAACTGACACATCTCAACACAACACCAGATAACACTGACACACACCAGATAACACAACACCAGTTAACATTGACACACACCAGTTAATACAACACCCTGTGAACAAGTTCCTTCCAAAACGTGCCGGTCAAGGTCAACCCAGCACTAAGAAAGAGACAGAGAGACGGACAGGGATGACGAAAGGCGGAGGGAGAATGAAAGCGTCTGAGATGTTAGCAGGAATGGTAAACAAAGGAAGAATGACAAGAAGCTGGAATGGCGGGGGGTGGGGGGGGACCGAGGCCTCATGGGCTCAGACTGGTATTCAGATGTTGAAAGGAGAGCGGGCAGGAGATTTAGAGAAGCACTTAGCAGTGGATGCTTAAGAGGACGATGCGCAAGAGAAAGGGGATAGGGGAGAGAAAGGAGAGAGGGAGTGGAGAGAGGAAAGATAGAGGAGAGAAAGGAAAGGGGGAGGGAGGGAGGGAGGGAAGATAGAAGGGCAAGAGGAGAAAAAAGGGAGAAAGGAGAGCGGGCTGCGGAGAGGGAGGGGAGAGAGCACAGTAATTGTCTGAAAGTCAAAAACTTGTCGTCAGAGTTTATGTACAGGCAAAGACCACCAAGCCCTTACACAAACACACACACCTCACACACACACACACACACACACACACACACACACACACACACACACACACACACACACACACACACACACACACACACACACCCACAGTAACACTTTCATCTACTGGATGCAAAGGGAGGTCTTTCAACCAAGTTCTTCCAAACAAGCTCTCGCCGTCTGAGAGGAAAATAAAAATATCTCCTATTGAGGATCAGGAATCCTATTAACCTTCTCCAGCTCTGCAGCTCAACACGCTCTGCCATCAGCAGCTCCTCATCAGCACTAAGCTGTGTGAGTGTTTACACCAAACGTTATGAATATGAAAGGTTAAATGCATAAATGAATGTCATCTCCTGATATGCAGTATGTGTGTCAAGCCTTCCAAAGTAGAACACGCACACACAGACATGGGCTCACACACAGAGATATAGCCACACACGTACGCACACACACACACACTCAGACATATTAACCTATGTGTTACGTTTCCACATTTATTTTGGCTTCTTATTGATTTAGCAGAGGAGTTTTTTTTACAGAGCGTTGTACAAATGCTGCTTGAAGAGAGAGCAAAGATCAACAATAAGTTTATATTTACGCATAGTTTATATAGAGTTTCTATTATTTATAACGGTATTTTGACATCGATGACAAAACTCCATAGTGGAATGAGTCAGAAATGAGTCCAAAAAAGAAATTATGCAAAGATAATTACTCAGAATATCACAAGTAAGTACAAAGTGCTATCTTTGGTGCCCTTCCAGCAGGGAAACATCTAAAGTAAGCAGGACAAGAAGTCCCTGAGCACCAGGCTGCCTTAGGCCAAGTAAGGAGTACTTAGGTCAGTGATTCTCAACCCTGGTCCTCAGGGACCCTTTGTCCGGCATGCTCTAGACGTTACCCCTTTTCCACACACCTGATTCCAGTGAATGATCGCTAGCTCAGCAGTGTGTTGGAGCAGAGAAACATCTAAAGCTCGCGCAGCAGGGGGTCCCTAAGGACCAGCGTTGAGACTTTTGCTAGGTGAAGCTGGAAGAAGGGGGCTCCGACACGGAGGATAGCCTGCCAGGTCAGGGTGGGGGGGTGGGGGGGCATGACTGTAGAAATGTGGAGGTTCAGTTGATTCTGCGAGAGAGCGAATCACATTAACTTGAACATGAATATTAATTAAATGAATACATGAATATGCTATTGCCACTCGGAGGAGGATGATAAAGGAACATTTTTAAATCTGATATCCCGGTGTAAATCAGCACTGTTGACAGACCAACCTGTTGCGTTACATCGCATGCAGAACATGGACATGGAAAAATGAATTCTGCATATTCGCATTCACTCTCCATCCATCGATCTCTCCTTCCATCCATCCACCCCTCCCTCCTTCCATCCATCCCTCTATCCCTTCATCTCTCTCTCCCTCCCTCTATCCCTCCATATCATCACAGAGTCTGTAGCAGGTAGTGACTGATGGAGGCCTCACACAGTTATGACAGAGAACATTCAACTTCAATTAGCGTGACATGATGAAGCCTCGAGAACCACTAACGAACCTGGCACAGAGCCTTGAGACAGCTTCTATCAATTAACACACAATCCTCAATTTACCCCATTAATTATCCAGAATATTAGCGGTTATTACTCTGAACTACATTCAATTTCCCTTCCGCAAATGTTTTTTTTCTTCCTCGATTGAAATGAAAAATCTAATGAAGTAAATTAATTGATAAAATAATGTCGCCATTTAACAAGTCAATTATAAGAGACCTGTGGGTTTCCGTCTCACAAATCCTGCTCAATTAAATTGGGGATTTGGGGCAGGGGGGTGGGGTGATTGCGCGATGGGGTAGGGGGGTGGGTTTGATTCTGTCTCCCTTTCCAGCAGTTACAACTTTGAGGCTCTCAGCCACTCTACTGGGCATAGGAAGTGATTTCGATTTGGAAAATGTGCATCATAGCAAATATGAATAGGAGTGTGCTGAACATCCTGTAGCCTCGTCCTGCAGATCTCTCTCTGTCCTGCAGATCTCTCTCTGTCCTGCAGATCTCTCTCTCCTGCTCTCTTTCTGTTCTACTCTCTCTCTCTCGCTCTTTCTCTTCTCTCTCTTTCATTTGCCTCTTTAACCCTCATCCTACGCTCTGTCTCCACACCCCCTCTGCCCCTCCCGCTCCCCCTCTCCTCAGTGATCCATCTTCGTACCCCTCCCTTGAGTCACACAAAACAATTAGACCCAGAGATCAGGAGAGGAGGTGGGTAGAGAATTCGTTTTCAGATGGTAATAGCTTTGAGGATTAGACCTGTGGATAATGATGGAGCTAGGATAATGATACAATTTGCAGCAGGCAGCTCAAGGCTTGAGTCTGGCTTGGAGATTACCAGGAACATGAGCTGAGTTTCATTAGAGACAGATACGTTAACGTTAACCGTGATAGGCTGAGTGGGACCTCACAACTCTGGCAGGTCCGGATCGATGGTTCTCAGTTCTGATCGTAACAACCGCCAACGTTTTGTCCGTCTGTCTCACTGAGAGATGCTGGGAGAACAAGGAATGATATTGATCTGGTCTGGAGAGCAGGGTTAGAACTGGAACACAGAGTTAATGTTGAGTAGAGTTGAGTAGAGCAGAATATGTGTTGTGGAGAGTTAGTGTTTAGTTGAGCAGAGTTAGTGTTGTGGAGAGTTAGTGTTTAATTGAGCAGAGTTAGTGTTGTGGAGAGTTAGTGTTTAGTTGAGCAGAGTTAGTGTTGTGGACAGTTAGTGTTTAGTTGAGCAGAGTTAGTGTTGTGGAGAGTTAGTGTTTAGTTGAGCAGAGTCAGTGTTGTGGAGAGTTAGTGTTGAGTAGGGCAGAGTTAGTGTCTGATGAAGGCATGCCACATCTCTACACAAAAAGTGTAGAAAGTGTATCAACACAGGAAACAGGAAGTATATCTACACAAAAAGCAGGAAGTGTATCCACACAGGAACCCCCCCCCCCCAGTGAGAGAATGGAATAATTGAAAACACAGGGAAAAAAACACAGGGTAGTAATGATGTCATCCCTTCTGACACCTCGGGAACAGTACTAATGGATGAAGCCTTTAACAAACTGACACCATGCCCTTTGGTTTGATGAAATAAAGAGACGCTTTTCTCTTCCTTTTCTTTCTATCTCTCTCTCTCTCTTTATGCCTCTCTCCAGACACAACTGATCTGACATTTAGCAGACACAGGCAGGTAGACAGACAGGCAGGTAGACAGAGTCAGGCAGGTAGACAACTGACAGAGGCAGGTAGACACTGACAGACAGACAGAAAGGCAGACAGACAGGCATACAGGCAGGCAGGCAGGCAGACAGGGAACTGTCAGATTGTCTCAATCTATGAGGTGCTTCTGGGAATTCTGCTTCTTTATGGTGAGTGAGATCATTTGGCTCAGCAGTAAGCCGCAGCTCTTTCAGATCCCAAACGGCTTCTTTATGCTCCACATTTCCTCACCTGGGATTTACTACGTGTATTTAACTTGCTAGTTGTTCTAAAGCTAACATTAGATGTTGTGCTTAACTAAGGCTGGGGTTTGCTAAGGTTACCCTTTGCAAGAGCAGCGAGAGAGAGAGACAGACAGAGCTGTTAGAGCAGGTTTATCTGGAGCAGGGTTAGTTAGAGCAGGGTTATCTGGAGCAGGGTTAGTTAGAGCAGGGTTATCTGGAGCAGGGTTAGTTAGAGCAGGTTTATCTGGAGCAGGGTTAGTTAGAGCGGGGTTTTCTGGAGCAGGGTTAGTTAGAGCAGGGTTATCTGGAGCAGGGTTAGTTAGAGCAGGGTTATCTGGAGCAGGGTTAGTTAGAACAGGGTTATCTGGCGCAGGGTTAGTTAGAGCAGGGTAAGTTAGAGCAGGGTTATCTAAAGCAGGGTTAGTTAGAGCAGGGTTATCTGGAGCAGGGTAAGTTAGAGCAGGGTTATCTGAAGCAGGGTTAGTTAGAGCAGGGTTATCTGGAGCAGGGTTAGTTAGAGCAGGGTTATCTGGAGCAGGGTTAGTTAGAACAGGGTTATCTGGAGCAGGGTAATTTAGAGCAGGGTTATCTGAAGCAGGGTTAGTTAGAGCAGGGTTATCTGGAGCAGGGTTAGTTAGAGCAGGGTTAGATAGAGCTGGGTTAGTTAGAGCTGGGTTAGCTAACCCTGGGTTAGTTATGGCTAATTAGGGTTCACCTGAACCCGACACTGTGTAAACCTATTTTCCTGTGGCTGATACAGCTATGGACCTTATCAGTCCTCCAGCACACACCGACACACAAACACACACACACACTACCGCTCTATAAATCACCCTACACATAGCCCCTGCTCTATAATTCACCCTGAACACACACACACACTCCGCAGTCCCTGCCTAACTGCACACGCTGTCGTTTCATAACTCTTTTGTTACACGTCTGATAGGGTGATAATTAGAATTAAACAACACAAATTAATCACAGACACCCCTACACAAACAGCCCTTTACATGTACCTGGCGCACACAACCGTACACGTAACTACTACACACAGCTAGTACACATAACTATTACACACAGCTGGAACACAGCTAGTAAACACAACTAGTACAAATATCAAGTACAGATACGACCACAGTAGAGAAGAGATAGAGAGCAGAAAGCAAGAAGAGAGACAGACGAGAGTGTAGAGAGAAACAGTAGAAAGAGAGTGGAGAGAGTGGCGAGAGAGAGTGGAGCAAAAGAGAGAGGAGAGAGAGAGTGGAGAGAGTGGAGCGAGAGAGAGGGAGAAAGAGAGAGTGGAGAGAGAGAGAGGGAGAAAGAGAGAGTGGCTAGAGAGAGAGGGAGAAAGAGAGAGTGGAGAGAGAGAGAGGGAGAAAGAGAGAGTGGCGAGAGAGAGAGGGAGAAAGAAAGAGTGGAGAGAGATTGCAGTGAGACATACAACAGAGAGAACAGCTTGTCTGAGACTGAAGCATCTTGGTTTGGATTACTGTGATATTCCCTCCATAGGCTCCTGTCACATGCCCCACACACACGCACCACACACACGCACCACACACACGCATCACACACACATACACACAAATGTGTGTCAAATGAGTCAGCTAATATTTACCCAGATAAAAGGTTGTTCTAGAGGAAGAGCTACACTCCATCCCCATCCATCCTGGATCACATGATCACGCTATTTCTGTCTTCATACACACACGCACGCACATACATGCACGCTCGCAAGACACAGAGAGAGTGGAACAAAATTGATAAAAGAAACACTTTACAATCAAACTAATGAAGCTTTGATCCACAAGGTTCAGCTGCTCAAACGAAAGTGAAATGCTCAGGTTAGGGTTAGTGATACCCCTGTTATAGAGTGTGTCTATAGCGCTCTGTCTCCAGGCCCTGCTCCTCTTCTCCTTTCTCTCTCTCTCTCTCTCTCTCTCTCTCTCTCTCTCTGTCTGTCTGTCTGTCTGTCTGTCTGTCTGTCTGTATGTCTCTCTCTCTTTTCTCTGTCTCTGTCTGTCTGTTTCTCTCTCTGTCTGTCTCTTTGTTCCATCTGTCTGTCTCTCTCTTTCTCTCTCCCGCCCCTCTCTCTGTCTCTCTCTCTCTCTCCCGCCCCTCTCTCTCTCTCTCCCGCCCCTTTCTCTGTCTCTCTCTGTCTCTCTCCCTCTCCCTCTTTCTCTCCTCTCAGCTCAGCTTGTGGACAGTCCAGAATGAGTCGCAGCTGTTCAGCTCTTTCTCCAAACTGGAAGCGGGGAACCTCTCAAAGCCTGACTGTGATCCTGGGAGGCTGGAGCCTCTCTGGGGAGACCACAACATACACCATCTCTCACATATATACACAAACACTATCCCTAACACACACACACACACACACACACTATCCCTCACATACACAGACACTATTCCTAAAACACACACACTATCCCTCACATACACAGACACTATCCCTAAAACACACACACTATCCCTCAACTATCCCTCACATACACAGACACTATCCCTAACACACACACACACACACACACTGTCCCTCACATACACACTATCCCTAACACACACGAACCCTAACACACACACGACATCTCTCTCTCACACACACCCACACACTATCACTAACACGCACACTATCCCTAACACACACACACACTATCCCTAACATACACACACACACACTTTCCCAAACATATACACACACTATCCCTAACATACACACACACTATCCCTAACATACACACACACTATTCTTAAAACACAAACTATCCCTAACATACACACACTATTCTTAAAACACACACTATCCCTAACATATACAAATGCACATACTATCCCTTACACACACACTACCCTTCATTCACCCACACACACATTGTCTCTCTCACACACAAACACATGCACTACCCTTCATTCACTCACTCAGACGCACACACTACCCTTCATTCACACACACACAATCTCCCTCACACACTTAGTTTCATGAACGCGCACACACCAACCCTTATGCGGACACCCTTCATTCACATACACACACAAACCTTTTATACAGAAACACACTACTCTTCATTCACATACGCACAACAACCCTCACACACATGCACACACACTACCTCTTATACACACACACAATTCCACATACACATACACACAACGACCCTCACACACACAGTATCCTTTATATGTGCACACGCATACACACACACACACACACACACACACACACACACACACACACACACACACACACACACACACACACACACCCTCGTCACCAGCCTGATCAAACAGCCTAAACAACATTAGAATCAGTACCCTCTCCTCTCCACCAGCCTTAGCGTACAGTTAATACCACTGTCGCTGAGGGTCATGGTGACATTTTACCAGATCAATCCTTTCCAAGCTCCTTGTTTTAGTGCTTATTTTAGGTTGAGAAAGGCTCATCCCTTAAACAGATTTATGTATTTAAAAGGCAGGCAAGTGAATGAGTGGATTGTTCTAGAGTGAGGAAATGAATACGTCTGCGTTATTTACACTTTGCGGCTGCATTATGTCTGTCTAATCTGCTGCGCTAAGCGAGGGCATTGTTGCCGTGGTGCTAAAGCGTGGGGGGAGGAGGGGGGGGGCATTGTTCCCTTCTTGTCTGAAGAGGGCTGTTCTGTGTCCATGCGGCGGCACTAATGGCTTAGCCTAAGCAGTTAAAAAGACGTATAATCTTTGAAAAGATGCGTAATCTGTAAAGTGTGTTTAGTTGGGCCATTACCAGTCTGAGGGGGGGGGGGGGGGGGGGGGAGTCAGCGGGGGTGGAGGGTTCAGCTGTGCGACCCAGAAAGGATGAAGTGCTGTGTTAATCTGCCCTTACTTCCTGCGGGCGAGGAGGGGGGGGGGCGGTGGGTCCATCTGCTGCCGACTGATATGCGCTGACAACAGGCTGATGGAGTTTTGGGGCCTGGGTCTGTCTGGACGATATGTTAGGTAGAGTTACTAGAGCTAGCCTGGGTTAGCTAGAGTTAGTCTGGGTTAATTAGAGATAGTCTGGGTTGGTTAGTTACAGTTAGTTTGGTTTAGTTAGAGTTAGTCTGGGTTAATAAGAGATTGTCTGGGTTGGTTAGTGTTAGTCTTGGTTAATTAGCGATAGTCTAGGTTAGTTATAGTTAGGCTGGGTTGGTTAGGGTTTAATCTGTTAGGTAGGACTACCCAGGGAGTTTGTTTCGGTTAATTAGTCAACTTGGGTAAGCATGGGTGAGTTAGAGTTAGTCAGGTATAATTCAAGTTTGTCTGGAGAAGTTAGAATGAGTCTTGATTGATCAGAATTGAGCATTTAGTCTGAGACAGGGAGGAGACACAGGAAGTATCTGAACGTAAAATGTGCACAACAAAACGTGCTAATCTCTTTACAAACGTCTGGAAGCTTCCAAACATTCATGTTTGTTCCGGTTGTTAAGATTGAAAGCATAAAACGAAACCCTTTCTCTCTGCACGCTTGCAAAGACAGCAGTGTGTGTGTGTGTGGGTGTGTATGTGTCTATGTGTGTGTGTGTGTGTGTTGTAGAAAGGGTAAATAGCTAGTTTCTAAGTGGTAGATAGATGGCTGACAGTTGGTTAATTGGTTACTGCTAGCTATCATGCTAGCATGATGATCAACCCCAGGTACCTAGGCTGGCTGTTTAATCCCAGCAGTCACACGGATAATAACTTGTAATTTATGCAAAGACCATTGTTATAAGGATCCACAGTAGGGGACACAAAAGAAGAAGAAAACCAAAGCACAGAGCAGCTGCTGTATCAACGTGCTGTCCCTGGAGCCTTCTCTCTCTCTCTCTCTCTCTAGTTCTTTATCTCTTTCTGTCTCTACCTTTCTTTCTCTCTGTTTCCCTCTCTCTTGTCTCTTTCTCCCTTTCTGTCTCGCTGTCTTTCTGTTTCTCTCTTTAGTTCTTTTTCCCTTCCTGTCTCTCTGTTTCTTTCTCTGTTTTCCTCTCTCTCTCTCTCTCTCACTTCTTTCTCTTTGTTTCCTTCTCTCTGTCTCACTCTCTTGAACAATGTCTGAGGGAGGGGAAGGAGGGAGAGAGAGGGAGAGAGAGAGAGCTGGAATGGAGCTGTGTGAGGGGGCATATCAGGGAGGGGAGTGAGACAGAGGGAGGCAAGGTAGGTGAGGAGGGAAGCAGGAGAGAGAGGGAGCAAAGGGAGGTGTGTGATTAGGGGAAAGAGACAGGAGGGGAGGTGTGAGAGGAGGAAACGAGGAGACAGACAGACTGGGGAGCAAGAGAGAGGGAGGGAGAGAGAGAGAGAGAGAGAGAGGGGGAGAGAGAGAGAGAGAGAGAGGGGGGGGAGAGAGAGAGAGGGAGGGAGAGGGGGGAGGGAGAGAGAGAGAGGGAGGGAGAGAGAGGGGGGGAGGGAGAGAGAGAGAGAGAGAGAGAGGGGGGGGAGAGAGAGGGAGGGAGAGGGGGGAGGGAGAGAGAGAGAGGGAGGGAGAGAGAGGGGGGGAGGGAGAGAGAGAGAGAGAGAGAGAGAGAGAGAGAGGGGGAAGTGTGTGACAGCCAGTGGGATGAACAGTGACGGGTCCTGGTGATCAGTACAGCACCTGATCTTCTTCTGATTACACATTCTGTTAGATTGGGGATCAGCACAGACCACAGGGACAAGGGGGAGGAGGAGACAGGGGAGGAGGAGAGAGGGAGGAGAGGAGGGAGGAGGAGAGAGGAGGAGAGGAGGATGAGGAGAGGGGGAGGAGAGGAGGAGGAGGAGAGGGGGAGGAGAGGAGGAGAGGGGGATGAGGAGAGAGGGGAGGAGGAGAAAGGGAGGAGAGAGGGGAGGAGGAGAGAGGGAGGAGAGGAGGGAGGAGGAGAGAGGGAGGAGAGGAGGAGGAGGAGAGGGGGAGGAGGAGAGAGGAGGAGAGGAGGAGAGGGGGATGAGGAGAGAGGGGAGGAGGAGAAAGGGGAGGAGAGAGGGGAGGAGGAGAGAGAGGGTAGAGGGGAGGAGGAGCGAGGGAAAGAGAAAGTTGGAGAGAGGAAGGGAGGAGTGGAGAGGAGGAGGAGGGAATGGAGGGAGGAAGGAGGGAGGGAAGGTGAGTGAGAAGAGGAGATGTTATAGAAGCTGTTTTACAATGAAGAATAAATGAGTATAATTATAAAACTCCTTGTTGTTGTTCAGCAGATCTATGCTCACCAGGGCGACGGAAACAACAGTGATGATATCGGGTTTAAATACCGCTGCTCTCTGCCTCTTTGTTGTTAAAACAAAAGGTCAGGAATTATCCCACAAACCCCAGGATGCCGTACAGCGCTTCTCCCTGCTTACATCAGCCTGCTGAATATGCGCGTGTGTATGCGTGAATGTGTGTCGCCCGCGCGACGCCCTGCGTGTTTCTGAAAAGCCGGTTTGTTGTGAGTTCTCACGCTGTGATGCGATAACCACTGTGGCTCATGAATGCAGAATAGACATTGAAGATATAATTGCTATTTTGCCTCCTGTGGAAGGAAATGCAACACATGACCCTCCTCTAGCTAATTCTTCTTTCCTTGGAAAACCGTAGAGAAGGATTTGTCTGGCAGGGATTATATGAATGTAGAAAGTGCTGAGTGTACCGAGAGGAGGAGAGAGAGAAAAAGGAGGGAGGAGAAAGGAGGGACAGTGTGAGAGGGAGGAGAAAGACGGATAGAAGGAGCAAGTGCAGCGAGGAGAGGAGGAAGAACGACCATGTTAGGGTTAGCATGTAGGCCATGTCAGGGTTAACACGCCTCCCGCCCCCGCCCCGCGCCTCTCTCCGCCTCCTCCTTTCCATAACGGGTGCCAAGGCTGGGCCGTATTGCAACCGACAGTCAGGATCCTGGGTTGTCACTGCTTTCCATAAACGCTTAACCTTTTCACGCCATCCTCCGCTGGCGAAAACGTTTGCTCGCGGTGCAAATAAATGACTACATCGACAATTAATTCAATTAGGTTGTAATTTACATTTTAATGTGTCACATTCCGATTAGGCGGGCAAGGCCGCCTGCCAAGTAAACTTCCGCTGACGGAAAAATGCGTTATTAGATCACAAGGCGCAGAACCCGAAAGACAGACGTGCACAGACAGACTGACTAACGGACCGCGTTACGGGCAGACAGATCACCTGACAGACAGACCGACGGACAGACTGACTGACAAGCGGGGCTACAGTAATAATTCAGGTCTCTGCTGTTTGGCAAGGCCACAGCTGCAGGTCAGTAGCCATGAAAGATTTATGGTGTTGATAAACATTATTATTATTTTACAGCCGTGGATCCATAGACTAGTCCCTGACTTGACTTCCCAGCGGGGAAGGACACCGGTGCTGCACGACCATACTGATAACACACTGAGACCAACACACGCACACACCTGTACACTGCTGGGCTCACCAGTGTGTTTGTGTGTGCGTTTGTGTGAGAGAGACGGTGGGTTGGTGACTGAGAGTTTTGCGCGTTTGTAAGTGCCTATGTGTGTGTATGTGCGTGTGTGTGAGAGAGTGTATGGGAAAGTGGGTGTGGGTGTTGGGATTGAAAGAAAGGGGGGGCTTAGCCCCTGGGGGGGGGGGGGAGCGTAAGTCTACTGTAGTCCGATGCGAGCTAGCCAGCGATTCCCAAAGACATCCGTTTTTTATTCGTTTTTCAAACTTGAGGATTACATTTTTGGCGCTCAAGTGACCGACATTTAACCGAGAGCATCCGGTAATTTTTCGAAATAAAATATTGTTATTAATTACTTACATTTACATTTATTCATTTAGCAGACGCTTTTATCCAAAGCGACTTACAAGAGAGAGCTTTTACAAAGAGCATCGGTCATTGAGCATAGCAACGTGATAGACCCCGAACACAGTCGGGTTTTTTAGATTGTGAATCATACATCATGAGAACCAATAAGTGCCAAGGGAAGAACTATAAATGCATAACACAAGGATTGTGAACAATTATCGTATTTCTTCGGCGGCCCGAAAATTATTTAGGGGGGCTGCAGAACATTTTCCAAGGGCTAACAGGGCTATTCCAAGGGCTAACAGGGCTAACAATGCCCCTGTGCGTGTGTAAGAGTGAGTGAGTGTGTGTGTGTGTGTGGAGGGGGGGGGGGAATAATGTAATAATAATAATAATGTGGCTTGACATTTGGATAGCCTGTCAACTACAGAAGCATAAGTAGAGCCAATCCACCCAGGGTCACCAGGTTATAGACCCACTCTCCTCTTTCTCCTCCCTCCCTCCCTCCCTCCCTCCCTCCCTCCCTCCCTCCCTCCCTCCCTCCCTCCCTCCCTCCCTCCCTCCCTTCTCTTCTCGCTCTCTTTCCTCTCCCTCTCTCCTTAGCAACTCTCTCTTCATCTCCCTTCTCTCTTCATCTTTTCTCACTCTCTTTCTCACCACTTCCTGGCTCTTCCCTCTCTCTCCCTCCCCCCCTCCATCCCTCCCTTCCTCCCCCCTCCCTGGTCAGTCCTAATGGAAGCCATTTCAGAGAACATTGCTGTCATTACTTCTCATCTTCCATACAACCATAATCATGAAGCTCACAGAATACAGAGCCAGAAGCCAGCTGGAGGTGTGTATGTGTCATGATGTGTGTGTGTGTCATGATGTGTGTGCGTGTCATGACGTGTGTGCGTGTGCATTGTGCATGTCGTGCGTACGTGCATTATGTGTTTGTGTTTATGGTGCGTACTGTGTGTGCGTGTGTGCAGTGTGTGTTACGTATGAGGGACATTCATAGTGCTGATGCGGCAATAATCAGCCACATTAGGGCTCTCCTGTGAGACGTGATTGGCTGATAATCACAGCTCTCTGCTTCATGTGAGGTGATTAGATGCTGATGGCCCCATCTCTCTCTCTTTCTCTCTCAATCACTCTGTCTCTCTCTCAATCACTCTGTCTCTCTCTCAATCACTCTGTCTCTCTCTCAATCACTCTGTGTGTCTCTCTCTCTCTCAATCACTGTGTCTCTCTCTCTCTCAATCACTCTCTCTCTCTCAATCACTCTGTGTGTCTCTCTCTCTCTCAATCACTGTGTCTCTCTCTCTCTCAATCACTCTCTCTCTCTCAATCACTCTGTGTGTCTCTCTCTCTCAATCACTCTCCCAGTCACTCTCGTTCACTCTGCCTCTAACTGTCTCTGTCTCTCTGTCTTATTCCTCTGTAAGGAGAGTGTTGTGTGTGTAATGGCAGGAGTTACCAGTGTCTCACGTTAATCCTAATCAGTTTACTTCACTTTGGTTTTCCGATCTCCTCTGCCGTCTTCATGTCAGCGTTCTGCTTCAAGTTGTTCGTCATCTTGCAGCCTTGAAAGACGGCCCCTCTTCCCTGGAGGAAGGAAGCGCTCAGGGTCAGCTGTGCCTTAACCACTCACCCACCCACCCACTCACCCACGCCTTTCTTCATACCACACTCACATCACACACCTCACACACACAACACACACATATCACACACAGCAACACACACACATCACACACAGCAACGCACATCACACACACATATCACACACAGCAACACGCGTCACACACCTCACTCACCCTTATCACACACCTCACTTACCCACAACACACACACATCACACACCTCACACACACAACACACACATATCACACACAGCAACACACACACATCACACACAGCAACGCACATCACACACACATATCACACACAGCAACACGCGTCACACACCTCACTCACCCTTATCACACACCTCACTTACCCACAACACACACACATCACACACCTCACACACACAACACACACATATCACACACAGCAACACACACACATCACACACAGCAACGCACATCACACACACATATCACACACAGCAACACACGTCACACACCTCACTCACCCTTATCACACACCTCACTTACCCACAACACACACACATCACACACCTCACACACACCAAATACACACATATACACACCACACTACACCCACACCACCACTGTCATGGAATAATCAAGAGATTATTCTGGACATTTGTTTTTCGCTGTTTACCAAATTACCAAGACACAGACACTCAAAGTTAGATTTTACTTGCACCATTTTACTTGCACGCAAGGAGTGACGCTGAACAGACTTCTCATTCATCTGCCAACAGCACACTGCTGTTCAGAGATTCTGGCGGCCTTTTATTTACCGAACATCAGATGGGTGTTTACAGCAATACAAGTACATGACTGGTTCTTACAGTTTTTATTGATTGCTTTGACCTGCTTAAAGAAACTGGGATCCACTTGGTTTTAATTGTCACTGTCTCAGCAGAGCACCAGACACCTCTTGCAAATGTGTTAACCCTTTCTCATTGGATTGACACATTTTCCACACCCTTTTCCAGAACAGTTAACACGGATGTCATTCAAGCAGTCCAAACTTCATTGTTTTAGCTATGGTAACCAAACAGAAACCATCTGTTCTTAACTATCAGAAACTACCTAGATCAGTATGAAATCACTGAAGCACCTGTTTGACACTCCTTCACACAAATCTTCAATTAGCAAACAGTCTGCAGGCCTTACAAGGTGCAGCGTCTGTGTTGTTCTTTGCCAACATGGATGGAAGAGGTCTAAGGCAGATGAGAGTGAGAGGATGAGGTAGAGGGGTCCGAGGAAGAGGAGTCCGAGTGCGAGGTGGAGGTATAGTTGGAAGAGCTCAGGTTTCTGATGAAATTCGGGCAACTGTTATTGATCATGTTATCAATCATGGCCTTTCACTCAGAGAGGCTGGACAATGAGACCAACCTGTTCTAAACAGAAACGGTTGCATCCATTGTCAGAATTTTTTCGACAGGAAAACAGGTAATTTTATGAACAGGGATATACAGAAATATCCTCAGTGATATACTTTATGTACCGTATTTTTCGGACTATAGGGCGCACTTAAAAGCCTTTATTTTTCTCAAAAAACGACACTGCGCCTTATAATCCGAAGCGCCTTATATATGGATTAATTATTTTGTTTACTGACCTCTAAGTGCAAGATTTTTGTGTTGTACAAGGCACTAAATAAAAATGTTTTAGTACGACTTTGGTAAACTACAAAGCCGCACCGCTTGCAGCATTACGGCTACCGTAACCAGGAGTGTCGCGGAGTAATACAGACTGTGCTTCACCATAATATTATTCGACTGATTTATCTGACTGATTTTTTTCCGCTTAATGCGTCTTATAGTCCGGTGCGCTTTATATATGAAAAAAAAATCGAAAATAGACCATTCATTGACAGTGCGCCTTATAATCCAGTGCGCCCTATAGTGCAAAAAATATGGTAATTGTTTCCTCACTCCCATTACATGTATTCTTTATAGAATCCAAAGGCTACCATCCTCTGGTGGTTCCACCACTCTCGCCTTGTCAATGAGTGGTTTGCAGTACACCCTTGAATGATGATGCAGTTCCTTCCAGCATATTCCCCATTTTTGAATCCCATAGAGGAGTTCTTCAGTGCTTGGAGGTGGAAGGTTTAAGATCACTGTTCCTATGAGCAGATGCCCTTGCTGAATGCAATGTCTGCTGCTGCCCAAGAAGTTAGTGCAGAGGAATGCCAAGGTTAGAGCCTTTTGCAAACAAAATGTGTAATTTCGACCATGAGTCCCATTGTTTTGACCTGTGTGTTAACTGTTTTGAAAATGTGGAATTTGAGTTGACTGCTGCATCAAAGCAATCAAGAAAAAAAAATGTAACATCAGAATATCAGTTCTGTTATCAGAGAGATCCTGTTTCTGGTATGGCTCCTGTTAGGGTCTTTGAAGAAGGACATCTTTTGAAACACCTCCTGCATTCATGTTGAAGGAGTTTAGCGATGCAGTTCGAGGACAAGTTGTTCTCCCGAGTGCTGACAGTCTATTCCAGCGCAAACCTGGCGGCTGTGCTGAACTGGGGGAAGCTCTCCGAGGAGGCTTTCTGAAAGCAAGACATCTTCATGCATATACAGACAACCCTGAAGTTACCATGGCATCAGAACACCTGTTTGCCAAGCTGACATTCATTATGGGATGGACCTGCGTTTAGTACCTGCAGCGCCCTAGTCCAACTGGGAAGGATTAGTTTCACTGTCCAGTTGGCTTCCAGAGGTGATCCTGAACACCCCTGGAAGTCCAGCCGGGCAACACCTGTGGGCTGGGGAGCAGAAACGAACTAAAACCAACCTACCTTTTCTCCTCTAGTGAATTTTTCCAGGGGGTTTTCCTTGTCTTCCTTGAGGGTTTAGGTTGGCTGAGGGACAGGATTTCTGGTATAATAGAGTGGATTATTTAGTGCTGGATGTGTGTATGTGGCTTACATTTTCCATTTGAACAAAAAAAAAGATCAGAACTTGGACAGTCTGTAAAATACACCAGTTGTCTATACCAAGGGTTAAGGTTGTAGCTAGGGAGAAAATGAGATGATGAGAGAGAGGGAGATGTGTAGAGAGGGAGAGAAAAAAAGAGAGATGGAGAAAGAGTGAACAGATAGAGGGCTAGAGAGAGAGGGAAAAAGAGAGAGAGAGAGAAGAAGAGAGGGAACAGAAGGGGAACAGATAAAGAGGGAGAGAGAGGGAACAGATAGAGGGGGAGAGAGAGAGAGAACAGATAGAGAGGGAGAGAGAGGGTACAGATAGAGAGGGAGAGAGAGAGAGAGGGAACAGATAGAGAGGGAGAGAGGGAACAGATAGAGAGGGAGAGAGAGAGAGAGGGAACAGATAGAGAGGGAGAGAGAGAGGGAACAGATAGAGGGAGAGAGAGAGGGAACAGATAGAGAGGGAGAGAGAGAGGGAACAGATAGAGAGGGAGAGAGAGAGAGAGGGAACAGATAGAGAGGGAGAGAGAGAGAGAGGGAACAGATAGAGAGGGAGAGAGAGAGGGAACAGATAGAGAGGGAGAGAGAGAGAGGGGGAACAGATAGAGAGGGAGAGAAAGAGGGAACAGATAGAGGGAGAGAGAGAGAGAGAGGGGGAACAGATAGAGAGGGAGAGAGAGAGGGAACAGATAGAGAGAGAGAGAGAGAGACAGAGAGAGAGAGGGAACAGATAGAGAGGGAGAGAGAGAGGGAACAGATAGAGAGGGAGAGAGAGAGAGGGGGAACAGATAGAGAGGGAGAGAGAGAGGGAACAGATAGAGAGGGAGAGAGAGAGAGAGAGGGGGAACAGATAGAGAGAGAGAGAGAGAGGGAACAGATAGAGAGGGAGAGAGAGAGGGAACAGATAGAGAGGGAGAGAGAGAGAGAGAGGGGGAACAGATAGAGAGGGAGAGAGAGAGGGAACAGATAGAGAGGGAGAGAGAGAGAGAGAGGGAACAGATAGAGAGAGAGAGAGAGGGAACAGATAGAGGGAGAGAGAGAGGGAACAGATAGAGAGGGAGAGAGAGGGAACAGATAGAGAGGGAGAGAGAGAGAGGGGGAACAGATAGAGAGGGAGAGAGGGAACAGATAGAGAGGGAGAGAGAGAGAGGGGGAACAGATAGAGAGGGAGAGAGAGAGGGAACAGATAGAGAGGGAGAGAGAGAGAGAGAGAGAGGGAACAGATAGAGAGGGAGAGAGAGAGAGAGGGAACAGATAGAGGGGGAGAGAGAGAGAGTGAGAGATAAGAGAGTGAGAGTCTGCTGGCTCAGTTGTACTGTCGTGTTTGATATGACTGATTGGGATTATTCAGATTCATCTTTTTAATCTTCATTTCAATCCTTTTCTCTCTTTTTCTTACCGTCTCGTTTCTTTCATGTTGGTGTTCCGGAGGGGCAAGGAGATCCTGGGCGTGGCAGCGATGAGTCCATCCTCATCCTCATCCTCGGCTGGGAGGCGGACAGTGACAGAGGAGATCAAACCAGCAACCAGAGATCAGGAAGAGAGGCTTCGTTAAATATACATGAAAACTGCTGACAGGCTGGACCTGCTGAAACACACACATCCTCTACTTTACACACACACGCACACACACACACACACACACACACACACACACACACACACACACACACTGCCCCCCATCCCCCAAACTCTACTCCAAACCAGACCTTTCCTATGGGAGCATCAACTAAATATATCCGTTTTACACTGAACCATTTTTCATCAGATAGAACTAGGGGTGGAACAATATAGTACAGTGGTATAATACTGTGGTGTGTATGAGTTGGGGGTTGGGCCTTAATTCTCTCTGTGCCCTCTCTGCAGGCATGGGCGTGGTTTGCAGGGGAGCTGACTGCACACACCTGAACCCAATCATCATCCCAAGCAGTATTCAGAGGCTGGCTTCTGGCATGCCCGTTGTCAGATCGTAGCATGTTCCTCACCTCCTGTGTTTGTGCCTGTTGTTTGGACTACCAGCTACCTGAGTGCTACATCCTTCTTTAGTGTTTTTATATTTTGTTGTTCCCCGTCTGTTACGGGCATTTTGATTTTTTCCCTGCCTAGTGGCCGCAGTGTTTTTGGTTTTGGTTTATATTAAAACCTGGCTTACACTCAACCGTACAAGTGCCTCTGCATTTTTGGGTCCATTACCAACAAGACATCACAAATACATTGCGGTACAAAAATGTGACAATATGTACGGATAGTGAGGTGTACAATGTCACCTAGGTTATTAAATATCAGATTTGTGTGTGTGTGTGTAGGGGGGGGGGATGCCCTATCGTAAGTAAACCCAGTATCGATGTCATTTTGTAAATGCTTTTTTTGACTTCCGCTCAGCAGGTTTGATGAGGACTTTCTATCGAACTATTCATGAATCCGAACTTTTAATGAAACGTTGCCACGTTTGTTCGTATTGTTTTATATGTTCTTTTTTTTCCTTTCTCTTTGACATGCGTGGGGTTCCATATTGTTTCATCCACTTGATGTAGAAAGTCCTGTCGTCTTGTATGTATTTTTACTCACTGCAAATCAGTTTCCCCACAAGGACAACAAACGACCTAACTAAACTGTCCTGATACGTATTGAATCGTGAGCTGAGTGTATCGTTACACTCCTAAATGGAACCATTTCATATCAGACAGAACCCTTTTGCCCACCACGACAGCAGACTTTGCTTCCCATGGCGACAGCCAGTTTCCGTGGCTGCCGTGCCGGTCTGAGCTGTGTCCTTCAGGAAGATTCATGAGCCTCTCTAATGCCCTGTTCTGCTGGTTACAGCCTGCATATTACACCCTCTCTGCTAAATAATCACATTTCAGCGAGAGCAAATGAAATGGGCCAATCTGACCCTCTCATTACTGAGCACACAGACGTGTCCTGAAGCTGTGCTGCTTTGGTGTGCCAAGGTCTGAGACTATGGAGGCTGTGTGTGTGTGTGTGTTTGTGGTGTGTGTGTGGTGTAATTGATTAAAATCACATCATTAAAACATGGTGATACCGAGAGCCTGTTGCGTCCCAATGAGAACACTCTCACAGACCTATTCACATACACAGATCTATACACATGCAAATACCTATATACACACACACAAAGATGTATACACACAGACCTATTCACACAAACAGATCTATACACATACAAATACCGATACACATATATCTATACACACATACCTATTCACACACACGCCTATACACACAGACCTATACACAAACACACACACACAGACCTATATACAAACAGATCTACACACAGACTGATACACACAGACCTATACACACAAACCTATATATACACACAGACCCATACCCACACTTGATTTAACTTTTATGATTGCAAAGTATATTATTATTATGATTGTTCTAATTCTATCAGCACAGAAGAACTGGACTCGGTTACATACATACATTTTGGTCCCTTTATTTAATATGTTCACATTTTAAACAACATAACACTATAGTGACCACCAGATCTACAGAGCACTGCTAGACAAATCAAATCAAACATTTACAAATTCATAAACAAAGAATATAAAACAGACATCAGAGATGTGGACAGAAAGTCCATAAACCAACTTTGTCAAAAGAGAAACAAAACATGTTTTAATCGCTGCTTTCATTCCTGTAGAACTACAACACCCAGGCTCCAGACGCTGTAATGAGAACTACAATACCCAGGCTCCAGATGCTGTGATGATGCTATCCACACACTATCACAACCTCCCTGACATACAGTTGTCCTCCTCTACTTCCTCTTTCTCCTTCTCTCTCCACCTCTGTCCTCCTCCGTCCTTCCCTCTCCATGCTCTCTTTCTTCTTGTTCTTTCCTCCTCTCTCCCTCTCCTTGTCGACACCCTCTCTGCTTCCTGCTGGAACTGTTTCTTTAAGGTCTGGCAATACGTAAACCAATGTAACATAAACAATATATCTCACTGAGCGTGGTCAGGATATTATCAGGATATAATTATAATGCCATCGAGGAGAAATCAGGGATGAGAATATTATCAGGGTGAAATCAGGGAGGAATCAGGCAGCTTAGTGGTCCTGGTGGGTGAGACAGGAGAGGAACCATTAACCCACTATCTTTGATGTCGCAACATGTCGCAACATGTGAGCTCTGTCAGTCTGCTAGTTTACCAGCCTCTCAAGAACGGCTTTAGGCAACCTGTCTGTCTGTCTGACTACCTGTCTGACTACCTGTCTGTCTGCCTGACTACCTGTCTGTATGTCTTTTGGACTGCCTGTCTGTCTGGCCATCCAGTCTGTATATATTTACATGAAGCGAAACACATTCAAGGCGTATAGCTAAAAAGGAAAGACTGTACAAGCTCAAGCTCACATCACAGGTGGACACAGGAGAAAGGATGGTCTGCAGGGGGGAATCTTCAGCGATTCTTTATACAAGCTGAGGGGATGGGGGGCTCCACCTTCACAGGCCGGACTTTTATGTACAAAATGTGTTTCTTTGCTTTTAAAACACATGCACACACCTTCACGCACACACGAGCGCACACACACGTACACACACACACACACAGAAGGTGTCCATGCAGTAGGCGTGTCCTGGCATTGAGGTATCCAATCAGAAGGAGCTGAGAGCCTCCAAAGCTACCTCATAGCAGAACTTATACTGCTCCTGTAGAGGGACAAACAGAGCAGAGCTAAGCAAAGACACACACTAGCACACACCAACACAATCCAACACACACCAACACACTGCAACACACACCAGCACACACCAGCACACACTAGCACACACGAGCGCACTCCAACACACACCAACACACTGCAACACACACCAGCACACACCAGCACACTCCAACACACACCAGCACACACTACCACACTTCAACACACT